>SNQJ01S0017559.1:116308-127753 GCA_010110895.2 Picea sitchensis | reverse complement strand
CGAATGTACTAGGCATTTAAGTTTGTTTAATGCAAGTAGGTAGATTTAAATGATAGATTAGACAGTTTAGGAGCTTAGGAGGGAAAACAGATGATAGACACCCTCAACCCTTGTATCATTGTAACAACATAATTCAAAATTCATATGTTGTAGAGCTGCGGAGGAGAATAGAAGA
The DNA here is from genome assembly GCA_010110895.2 of Picea sitchensis. Lineage (NCBI taxonomy): Eukaryota > Viridiplantae > Streptophyta > Pinopsida > Pinales > Pinaceae > Picea > Picea sitchensis. The sequence goes on along the minus strand of SNQJ01S0017559.1, from coordinate 127,578 downwards.
GCACAGAGGATTTTTATGCATTTTTAGCCATTATTTTCCATGTACAGGAGCACTAGAATTAATAGAAAAAAGCTTAGATTCTCAATCTATGTGTGTGTGATAGTTATTAGAATCACCTGTTAAATGGTATGTTGCGGACTATTTATGTTCTCTGTATGCATTTTATCTTAATATTATGTGTGTGTGCATGCTCTAGAATTCTATGGTGAATTCTTAATATCTCAACTGAGTAATGATAGTGTAGAGTAGTCAACTCCAGATATTGACGAGTAAACTGATAGTGGTTGGGTAATGATACCCCAATCAACTATCGAGTAATCTATCCTGGTTGGCGCCCTCCCTTTTGGCATCTTGTAACAAGTACTTTCCTTGGAGATAACACTATGTAGGATTTGATTGCAGAATAAAATTCTCGTCTTTATCAAATTTGGAAGTATGGATAATTGCATAATTGTTAATAGTTGTATTAATTTTTCAAAAGAGACCCAAGGATTTTAACGAATAATTATTCGTCATGTTTTCACGATCAAATAACTATAGTGGCATAAATAATGAGAAAGGTGAATAGGAAATCATGTTTGGAAGGTAATAATTCCTCTGGAAAGTTGGAATTAATTCAATGTAATTGATCTTAGGTTAAGAAGTCTTGAAATGAAAACCATAGATCGATCTCACTAAATTTTTAAAAAATCCCTATCTGAGATTTGTTGAGTGCGCGGTTTGAAACTTGCTCTATTAAATTAATGATTATATCATGATAATATTTTAATACTCGTTTATTGTTATTTTTGGTGAATTTTTATTAAGGACTTAAATTAAGGGCCTTTATCTAGTAATTTATTAACCTCTTGAAGGAATTTATAATATAAGAAAGAGCGTTATTTGTGCAACCCTAAGAAATATCTTAGGTATCTTTTTGAAAGGATGATTACCTCACATCAATGCATGAATTTAAGGGCATTCTTGAAAAATTATTTTATTACTTATATGTTGTTAATCCTATTTGTGATCTCGATGAGAGACTATTATTTACTTTTATTTAATGTAGTAGTGATGGTTGATAAACTAATATTTGGAAAAGGAAAATGTATTACTCGTGTTCAAATCTTGTATGGGTAAATCGTAAAATTTAGTTCTTGTACTTCACATGATCTAATTTATGGAAGTTCCATATTGTTAATGTTAGACTAGTGTCCTTTTTACATCTATATGTTATTATCTTGTAATTTAATAATTAATAGTAATAAATTTCAATGATGAATGTATTAATAATCTTATATTAATCAATTTAGGAAGTGACATGGTTCATTTACAATTTGTGCATTGATAAGTAAATTACTTGTTCAAAGCGCGAAACCTCAAAGAGGGGAATAAGATGATTTTACAAGAACGTTTTTGTTCCATTAGTTGAATCACCTAGCATAGGTGTTAGTATATCAAGCATATCTAGAGATTTGAAAATGTAATAGCGTAGGAAAATTATCACCTAATTACATGGTTATAGATATTTGAGTGCATTCTTAGATATAATATTGAATTAGTGCTGGAATATGAGAAGTAATAAGGAGATAGAATGTATTCTTGTAACATTGTTTTTATCTCAGTATCTTTCAAAAGTTACAATTGTTGTACTCGTTGTTTTGGGTGACATATTGACTCAAAGGTCGTCATAGTGAACTTGTTATCTAATTTCTGTGTACTTGAAGAATTTGTGTGTTTAAATGTTGTTATTTTTTAAAACTTGAAGTAGATTGAAGTTATGGGAATTAGATACTTCCTTGTTCCTCATAACAGTCGCCAGTATTGAGACCTTAAATGGTCAAAATAAATCAGATGAATCCTGGACTTGAGCATTGATTATGTGTCTTGGAGTTCCTAACCTTGCAGATAGGTTGGATGGGTATATATATCCTTGATTTCCTTTGAGATATGATTATTTTGTTAGTAGAATGGATTATTTTTTTAGTAGAATGATGTTGAATAATGAACTTGCAGGGTAGGATGTAAATGAGAAATGAATATGCAATATTGAAGTATGTTAATGTCGAGTAACTTTTGTCTTGAATTTAAAAAAAAAAATGTACCACTAGTGTACTCACTTACATGTATGTCTCAAAGAGGGGACATGACATCATTCAAAATATGTTCCAAATATACTAGCTATATAATGTACATCTATCTGTCTTATAAAAGTATTATACAGCATCAATTTCTTTTATTCTTCTTTTATGTTTCCCAGTTCTTAAGGAATTCATCCATCTCCATGTCTTCGTTTACTGGGTGTTCTTCAACAGTTGATGTTGCTTCAGTCCTTTCATGCCAAGCACGCCTGGTCTCGTACCCACGATGTGGAGGCTACTGTGAGGGGCCATCACCTACAAAAAACAAATATTAAATTTATATGGCCAATTTTTAAATATCATTGAATTAGTTCATTAGTATTAAAAAAACCCTCTACAATGTAATTATTTACCTGGTCCACTAGTTGGTACCGTTGGAATGGCTACCGTGTTCTCTTGATCTTCAGGAATTTGTGTATGTATAGTAGGGATGCTACCTATGATAGGGTGATATTGAAAGGTTTTAGGGATGAGATGTTAAAGATGTGTTCTTGATAATATCATTGTGGTCTTGTGATAGGTTTATTTTGGGTTGCTGATATATTTTGTTTAGCAGTTTGTTCCAGGAGCAATGGTATGACTACATTTAGTCTTAGATATGAATACAAATTTTAAATTTCCCTCTAACTTCATCCCATGGAAGTGTTAAGCATAGATGATGTTGGAAGACCATGATCTTTGGTATTCTATGGAGATGGTAGAGTCTACCAATCATGTGTTGTTAGTAGAACATAAAAAGAAAATGGAAAATAATTAGGGGTAACACCCCTAATTCCAAGGATTCAAACAAAATTTTTCATTAAAACTATGTTTGTTGTAGATGCATTGGAGAGAAAAATGTCATCACCTTTCCATATGGAACAAAATGGACCCTAAAAAATGACCATTTTTACTAGATATGCTTACTCAAGTTGAGGAAATGCTCATAGAAAGAGTGAATCCAATAATGCAAGTAAACCACACAAGTGGTGGACAATACAAATATAGTATTCACACTTGTTAGGACCCTGTAATGTACCTTTTTTCTCATACCTTTTGCTATCATCACATCATTTTCCCACTCATATTTAATCTTACATTATCATCTTAATCTACTTTTCCCAAAGGTATATAAGGTTTATTCTCTTTGCTATATGTTTAATTTGTTTTCCATGTAATTTTACATTACTCTCATACTTAGACATTAATCAGAAATATATAGTTGCTCCAGTTAATACATCGTTGCTGCTTGAAGACCATGTTGCTGAAACAGTCAAACAGTATGCAAATCTCGTTGCTGAAACAGTCCGTGATTTGTGATGATGAAACCACATTTCACATACAACAGTAACAAGAAGGAGCTGTTACATTGGCCGCAACAGCTGTACCTTAATCCAGCACCATTGCAACCATCGTTTCTTCTTGAAGACCACGTTGCTGAAACAGTCAAACAATACGCAAATCCCATTGCTGAAACAATCTGTGATTTGTGATGATGAAACATTATACAACAGTAACAAGAAAAGATAAATAAAGGAGCTGTTACACCGGCTGCAACAACTGTACCTCAAGCTAGCACCATTACAACCACTGTAACAACATTTTGCTATGGAAGATCAGAATATCCTATTCCAGCATAGAAGATTAGATCAGACTAAGAATAGGATTTGTACATACACATGTAATTTTATGCTTAATTTTATTAAGAGGATTCTCCTCTTTAAATATGAAAGAAATCAGCATTAGAAGGGAGATGATGGAAGGCTTAGCTAGAGGTGAATTATAGAGAAGGAGCATGTTCACTTTGGATATTGTAACTCGTCACATTTGACAGATGAATAAAAGATCATTCTGAGCATTTCTTCTTAGTTTCTTTCATTTCTGGGGAATCTTGTGAGAAGGAGAGGGCCCACCTTCTTCAAAAGATTCACCCATTAGTTTATGTACTGTGTTAGTATTGTGTTTATCTATACCTTGTTAAAACTCTATTTTGCTGACACTTTGTTTTGTTGAAACTCTGTTTCCACTGATTGTTACATCGTTTTCATACAATTCATTCCTAGGTAATTGTTAATCATTTTGATTGGTAATTTTGTTTACAGAATGAGTTTATGAAAGTGTGATAGTCAGAGACAGGTGTTGAAGATTCCTACTTTGGGGAATAGGGTCCTATTCTCTGTTACAGAATAGTTATTCTTCTTTGCAGTATGCTGAAAGGTTCCTTTTCCTAGGTTGTTGTTTCTTAATGTAATCCATGATTCTTTTGATAATTGTTTTCCTTTGAATCTTAAACTCTGCAATAGATAGATTGTTTTTGCTGTAATTCAAAGTAGAAACTTCAGTGTGTTCAAAGCAACGTATGATTAGTGCAACTTTTACTACAAATTTAGATTTATTTTGAGATTGAGCATATACAGTGTGTGATTGCCTTTGAAATAAATAGACTTCCCTGGGTTGACAATTTATGTAACACTTGATTGTTTTAATTAATAGGAAATTATAGTGACCAACATTTTGGCGCCATTGCCGGGGAAGGCAATTATAGATTTCAAAAGCATTTAAGTTTTTCTTTCAGATGTACAGATTGCATGAGAGGATGCAGACCCCCCAAGGAAACTGACCCTATAGGTGGCAGGGGTAGAGGAAGAGGAGGAAGAAAGACTTTTATCGACAAGATTATATCAAAATCTGAATCTATTGCTCCTCAATGACCAAGCTCTCGAAACCCAAAGCCTCAACCTTCCTTTCAAGCGAACTTTGAAATGGAGACAGTTGAAAAACTAGCAGACAACATTGAGGATCGAGCAAGTGCAGTAGGGGGACAAATAGAAGAAACCATGGATGGATATAATGAAGAACTGCACCATGAAGAATAGGTAGGTCTTGAAGCAGAGGTAAACGATGAAAAATCTTTTTCTACCTTAGGATTTCCTATTGGTGATATTCCTAGAGGAGTAGCTCCCATGAAGAATATTCCACTCTCAGCTTTACCTAGCTTTCATGGTTTATCTTCTGAAGATCCTAATGAATTCCTTTTCGAGTTTGACATATTATGCAGAAGTTATGATTACATTTCCAATGCTAAAAAATTAAAGCTATTTCCAACAACATTAAAGGGAAATGCATTAAGATGGTTCATGAGTCTTGGAGGTCATGTAATCACAACATGGGATCAAATGAAACAGAAATTTCTGCACAAATATCAAGACTATTGCCGAACAAGAGAAAAAAGAGAGGAACTATTCAAGATGATACAGAAAGAGGATGAAAATCTGGAGGACTTTGTGGAAAGGCTACAGTATAATCTACAAAGATCCAGTCACCCCAATGCAAGTAAAGATATTCTTAAAACAATATTATTAAAAGGAGTAAGGGATGATTGTCTAGATATGTTGAATATGCTTGGAAAAGAGGACATATCTAAAGAAGGAGCTGTTACACTGGCCGCAACAGCTGTACCTTAATCCAGCACCATTACAACCATCGTTTCTGCTTGAAGACCACATTGCTGAAACAGTCAAACAATATGCAAATCCCGTTGCTGAAACAGTCTGTGATTCGGGATGATGAAACAATATACAACAGTAACAAGAAAAGATAAATAAAGGAGTTGTTACACCGGTCGCAATAGCTGTACCTCAAGCCAGCACCATTACAACCACTGTAACAACATTTTTCTATGGAAGATCAGAATATCCTATTCCAGCATAGAATATTAGATCAGACTAAGAATAGGATTTGTACATACACATGTAATTTTATGCTTAATTGTATTAAGAGGATTCTCCTCTTTAAATAGGAAAGAAATCAGCATTAGAAGGGAGATGATGGAAGGCTTAGCTAGAGGTGAATTATAGAGAAGGAGCGTGTTCACTTTGGATATTGTAACTCGTCACATTTGACAGATGAATAAAAGATCATTCTGAGCATTTCTTCTTAGTTTCTTTCATTTCTGGGGAATCTTGTGAGAAGGAGAGGGCCCGCCTTCTTCACAAGATTCACCCATTAGTTTTTGTACTGTGTTAGTATTGTGTTTATCTATACCTTGTTAAAACTCTATTTTGTTGACACTCTGTTTTGCTGAAACTTTGTTTCCACTAATTGTTACATCGTTTTCATACAATTCATTCCTAGGTAATTGTTAATCATTTTGATTGGTAATTCTGTTTATAGAATGAGTTTATGAAAGTGTGATAGTCATAGACATGTGTTGAAGATTCCTACTTTGGGGAATAGGGTCCTATTCTCTGTTACATAATAGTTAGTCTTCTTTGCAGTATGCTGAAAGGTTCTTTTTCCTAGGTTGTTATTTCTTAATGTATTCCATGATTCTTTTGATAATTGTTTTCCTTTGAATCTTAAACTCTGCAATAGATAGATTGTTTTTGCTGTAATTCAAAGTAGAAACTTCAGTGTGTTCAAAGCAAGGTATGATTAGTGAAACTTTTACTACAACTTTAGATTTCTTTTGAGATTGGGCATATACAGTGTGTGATTGCCTTTGAAATAAATAGACTTCCCTGGGTTGACAATTTATGTAACACTTGATTGTTTTAATTAATAGGCAATTATAGTGACCAACATTTTGGCGCCATTGTCGGGGAAGGCAATTATAGATTTCAAAAGCATTTAAGTTTTTCTTTTAGATGCACAGATTGCATGAGAGGATGTGGATCACCCAAGGAAACTGACCCTATAGGTGGCAGGGGCAGAGGAAGAGGAGGAAGAAAGACTTTTATCGACAAGATTATATCAAAATCTGAATCTGTTGCTCCTCAATGACCAAGCTCTCGAAACCCAAAGCCTCAACCTTCCTTTCAAGAAAACTTTGAAATGGAGACAGTTGAAAAACTAACAGACAACATTGAGGATCGAGCAAGTGCAGTAGGGGAACAAATAGAAGAAACCATGGATGGATATAATGAAGAACTGCACCATGAAGAATAGGTAGGTCTTGAAGCAGAGGTAAACGATGAAAAATCTTTTTCTACCTTAGGATTTCCTATTGGTGATCTTCCTAGAGGAGTAGCTCCCATGAAGAATATTCCACTCTCAGCTTTACCTAGATTTCATGGTTTATCTTCTAAAGATCCTGATGAATTCCTTTTCGAGTTTGACATATTATGCAGAAGTTATGATTACATTTCCAATGCTAAAAAATTAAAGCTATTTCCAACAAAATTAAAGGGAAATGCATTAAGATGGTTCATGAGTCTTGGAGGTCATGTAATCACAACATGGGATCAGATGAAACAGAAATTTCTGCACAAATATCAAGACTATTTCCGAACAAGAGAAAAAAGAGAGGAACTATTCAAGATGATACAGAAAGAGGATGAAAATCTGGAGGATTTTGTGGAAAGGCTACAGTATAATCTACAAAGATCCATTCACCCCGATGCAAGTAAAGATATTCTTAAAACAATATTATTAAAAGGAGTAAGGGATGATTGTCTAGATATGTTGAATATGCTTGGAAAAGAGGACATATCTAAAGAATCATATGATGAAATTGTTAACCTCTGTAAAAGATGTTCAAGAGGAGCTGCAAGGAATAGATCAAACAACAGGGATACCACATTTTCAATAGTTCAAAAATCAACCAGTGGAGGAGCAACAAGAGCCGAAATAGGTAAGAGGAGTTCAAAAAGCAGCATTACAACCAATTGATGAAGAAGCTGAAGCTGTCTATCTGTTGCCACAGAGAAGGCAATGGAAACCACGGGAATAAGGTATGAATCCTAATATGCCATTTACATCTTCTAATCGTTGGAATAATTATCCTTCTTTTAGCCAAGCAAATTACCCTCCCTTTAACCAAATGCAATACCCACCCTCCAATCAAATGAATCACCCACCCATGCAACAAACAAACCCTCCCTTTGTAGACCCAACAACATGGACACCTTGGCCTTCACAACAACAACCTTACCTTAACCAGTGGAATCCAAATTGGAGAGGTCAACAACCCCTGTTCCCAAAACAATTTCCTCAATTTCAATCACAATTTCAGCAACCACTCCCTTTACCATCAGGTGCTCCACCGAATAATCAAATGATAAGGCCCCAACTACCTGTACAACCTAACCCTAACCCCAATAATAAGGCTATGCAGTGCATTGATATTCAAAACCACCCTATACTTTCTCTTTTCCCTGCACAATGCAATGATATTCATTTACGATCTGGGAAAATAGTAGAACCCATCATTGATGATGCTACCTCTTCTGATCTTGATAAAGAAGAAATAAAAGAGCACAATTCACTTGAAGAGGTACAATCATCCTCAAACACTGTTGTTGAAACAACAGAACCACCATTTCCTAAGAATTTAGCTTTGACTAAAACTTCTGAGCCACCTGCTTTCAATCTTCTAGGAGAATTACAAAATCTCTATGTCAAAATTCCACTATTACAAGCACTAAGAGATGTACCAATTTATGCCAGAACTATGTGAGACATTTGTGTTAAGAAACCTGGTAGGAAAACTAAAGATCCCATCATAGTTCATGTCATGGGTGATTTGTCTGCACTAATGTCGGGTAAATCTCCTCCAGTTAAATATGGTGATCCCAGCCATCCTACTGTCACAGTGCAAATTGGAAAAACAATAATCCCTCAAGTTCTGGTCAACTTAGGTGCTGCTATCAATATTATGACTCTTGAAACTTCACAACTGTTACAAATGAAGAATGAAATCAGAGATACCCCAACCATTCTAGAATTAGCTGACCGTTCTACAATCAAACCGGAAGGATTCATTGAAGACCTAATCATCTCAGTTGAGTCCTGGATTTATCCAGCTGACTTTGTGGTATTACAACCTAAAACAAAGTTGGAGGGTCATCGTTTAATTTTGGGTAGGCCTTGGCTAGCCACAACAGATACCTTTATCAGCTGCAGATCTAGTTCAATGACAATTTCCAATGGATATGAGACCAAACAGCTTACCCTCTACCCTCACACTACACCCTTGATTAATAATGACAATTCCTTATGGGTGGACTTTGATGATCAAACTAGTCAACCTATTTTGACTATCGGACAAGCCTTAAACCTTAAAGATTCCACTGAGGATGAAGTAATTAATAATTTTATTTATGAACCCTCCTCTGTGACTCTAGAAACACATAATCAACTAGCTGCACTTTTGGAGTCAGATACCCAGGAAAAACTTAACTCTGAATACCTACCTCAAACATCAACTACCATCTCTTCTAAAAGTATACCAGTAGAAATTGAACCTGGCAAAACACTGAATATAAACCCCAACATGACAGCTGTTGAAATGCAATAATTAATGAAGTTACTTCTTGAACATAAGGAAGCATTCACATGGGACTATGCATATATGAAGGGAATCTCTCCTGAATTATGTACTCATTGTATCTATATCAAGGAAGATTGTCGACCGATCTGCCAATCCCAACGATGAATGAACCCTAATTTAAGAGAAATTCTTAAAGAGGAACTTCAAAAATTGCTTAATGCAGGGTTTATATATCCTATATCTGACAGTGAATGGGTTTCCTCGTTGGTAATAGTTCCTAAGAAAAATGGGAAATGGAGAGTGTGTGTAGATTATAGAGCCTTAAATAAAGCTACTCAAAAAGATCAGTTTTCGTTACCATTCATTGATCAGGTGTTAGATAGTTTGTAAGGGAAGAAATTCTTCTCTTTCTTAGATGGTTTCAGTGGGTATAACCAAATCAAAATTGTACCCCAAGACCAAGATAAGACCACTTTTACTAGCCCATGCGGAAATTTTGCTTATAGAGTCCTCCCATTTGGACTATGTAATGCACCAACAACCTTTCAAAGAGCAGTTATAGGAATCTTTTCTGATATGATTAATGACTCTATGGAAATTTTTATGGATGATTTTACCCCTTATGGTGTCTCTTTTGAGGAAGCACTACAAAATCTTGAGAAAGTACTTAACCGATGTATACAATCCCACCTCTCCTTAAGCACCGAACAATGTCATATGATGATGAGTAAAGGAGTGGTACTTGGACATTTTATTTCATCTCAAGGAATTCAGGTAGATCCATCCAAGATACAAGTCATTAAAGACCTTCCTATTCCCAAAACCCAAATAGATGTGAGAAGTTTCTTAGGACATGTTGAATACTATAGAAGATTTATCAAAAAAAAATTCAAAATAGCTTCTCCTTTGTTTGTGTTACTTATGAAAAATGTTGAATTCAAGTGGACTAATCTTTGCCAGGAATCATTTGATGCACTCAAACATCAGTTATCTACAACTCCTATTCTAAGAGGACCTAATTGGGCACTTCCCTTTCATATATCCTCTGATGCTTCAGATACTGCAATAGGAGCTGTCTTGGGACAAGAATAAAATCATCTCCCTTATGCCATCTACTTTATTAGTAAGAATATGAGTCCTGCTGAACTTAACTATACAGTTACCGAAAAGGAATTTTTAGCAGTTATCTATGCTATTAATAAATTTCGACATAACATCACTGGCTATTCTACTTTTGTCCATACTGATCACTCAACTATTAAATATTTAATGAAAAAATATGTCACAAATGCTCGAGTCACCAGATGGTTACTTTTATTACAAGAATTTGACATTACAATTGTAGATCGACCAGGAAAAGAAAATGTAGTTGTTGATTTTCATTCTCAGTTAACACCTGATGATAATACTCCAGTAGATGATTCATTTCCTGATGAATATTTATTTGAAGTATCTTCTCACTCACCATGGTATGTAGACATCGCTAATTATTTGGTTGCAGGAAAGTTACCACCACACCTATCTCATCGAGAGAAAAGAAAAATCATTCAACAAAGTGCTCGGTATAGCTGGATAAGTGGGTGTCTTTTCCACATAGGACTTGATCAAGAAATTCAAACATGCATTAGAGAGGATGAAGTTTATGATTTACTAAAATCTTGTCATGATGGCCCTTGTGGAGGGCATTTTGCTGATAAAAGAACAACACATAAAATTCTCAGGATGGGTTATTATTGGCCCTCACTTTTTAAAGATGCAAAGAAATATGTTTGTGCATGTGATAGCTGTCAAAGAATGGGTCAACCTAATCATAGAGATGAAATTCCATTAAACCCCCAGGTAGTACTTGAACCATTTGAAAGATGGGCCTTAGACTTTGTAGGACCCATTAACCCTCCATC
>SNQJ01S0017559.1:58455-87929 GCA_010110895.2 Picea sitchensis | reverse complement strand
GCCTTTAAGTGGGGGGGGGTCCGGAATCACAGACGCAACTTTTCGACGGCCCCGATCAGTGCACCCAGATCAACGACGTTGGGTCAGTCTCGCCCTTCTTAGTCGCCCTATGATTAAGCCAGCATGGGCCCTCCTCCTGTTATGACATCCTCCTGTTCCGCCATTCTCCTGCTGCCATGTGTCACCCATCCACCTCCCCTCTATGGTTCGCGGGGTCCCATTCTCATTTCATCGTCCACCCACTGTTTGCCACCGGTCCCATCTCCTCCAAGTCACCCTCTCACTAAATTACCCCTGCCACATCTATTCTCCCACCTTCTCCGCTTATATTTCTTTTGCCTTATATCATCCCCTGCCACCTCTCTCGCCTCTCATCGTTCTTACTTCGCCCCTGCAGTTGTGGCCCCGTCACCCCGTTGTCATACCCCACTTCCCGCGTTGACCTCCATACCTGTCCTCCAAGCTATTCAGTTATTCCAGGTGGTAGCGCAAGGAGTCTCCCATATCCCAAAATGTTGAGCTGGTCTAATCGTCCTCAAGCCCAAGAAGCAGTTATTGAAGTGGTTGGTGGTGGTTAGACATCGTCTCTGCCATAATGGGGATGTCCTGCAATGAATTAAAGGCACGTCGATTCACCGTTGGAAATTGACAAAGAATTAGATTGCGTCTGACTTAAGTTGCACGACCCTTCAGAGGTTGACTGTCAGAAGCCATGCAGATGCAAAGCTTTCAATGCATCATCTTGATTTCGCTGCTGTTGATTGTTCTGAGTATATGTAGGCGTTTTCGCCATTTTTGTATCTATCGATGGTAGAGCTCAGCTCCTGACTGTAAATTTTTAGTAAACATTCTAGATTTCTGGGTTATGTATCAGTGTTTGAGATTTCTTGGTTTATAACAAACAGTTCTCTTTTTCCATCTATGTTTCATCTTATGCCAGAGAGTCTATTGTCGAATGATTCGCGTGGATTGTTGCAGTTTTGTTATGATAAAGGATTTGTTGTGACATTATTGTGTTCTTTGGTTTCTGTATTTGAATGTGAAAGGATCTTGCGTTCGAATGCTTTCTTCTCCAGTCTGTGATGAACTTGATGTTTATGATAGACCTTCGCACCCTTCTCATGCAAGTCTTCACCCTACTCACTCTTTATTTTCGACTCACTGTTTGAAGTTTATCAAGACCTCACTCGTTCATGCATGCCTGGCCTAGTTTCTGTGTTGAGACGACTGTTCCGAGTTTGCCTCCATTTGATAACCCCTTTCAAACAAATTGTGAAATTAAACTGATGGGCGTCGGGCTCTGCTCCTGCAAGCAATCCAGGGGTGACTTCTGGCTCCAACAGATACAGATGTCAGATAGGGTTAAATGGAAACCCTGTCGAGGCTATGGATGCCTACTGGCAGTAGTGGCCATGCCAACAGTATTGAAGATTTTATCTTTAATATCGTGACTTGCTAATCTTAAGATTGTTATTGGTTTTCATCTTTTTGAAACACTTCTAAAAAAAAAAAAATGATTTATGATGATGTTTGTACGATTTTCTGGTTGTTATTTTTGAGTTGAAATTATCTTTGCTGTCTTAATCTGAATTTGTACCTTTTGCAGAGATAACTGCTTCTTCCAGTGTGTCGCCATTGTTGGCAGCCAATTCACAACTGCTTCTTCCAGTGTGTCGCCATTGTTGGCAGCCAATTCACAACTGCTTCTTCCAGTGTGTCGCCATTGTTGGCAGTCAATTCACCTTTTTTTATTATCCTATAAGATGCCTACACCTATGTCTTGCGAACATCAAGTTTTTCATCGCATTTTTCAAATAGACGACACTTTCATTTCTTGCGACAATTGCACATTTGTCTTCGTCAAGTTTTCACGACTATAAGCATGAAAACTTCTCCTTTCGAGGTCACATTTCGATCACTATCTGAACTGTCATGATATTTTTATCTATATGCCTACTGCACTTACCTTTTGTTTATCATTATGTGGCTAGAAGGACTTTTGAACTATGCTCATTGGACATTCTTATATTGATTGCATAACTTGATTTTATTGAGTTTATAAGGCATTGAGCATTTGAATTTACACTTTTTATGACCTGCCTGATCATTGATTCTATAAAAATGCATAGGGGTTTTTGATTAAATGTTTTATACATATACAATATAATCCTTATGTTAATATTTTTATATCTTTTGGCTTGTCAACTATATGAATGTCATTTTGGCATGTTGGTTAAACATTTATACAATGGCGCATGGCTAACATTTGGTGTTGGTTTCACATTGAATGTCGATGGTTTAAAAACTATAGTCTAACGTTGATCTGGCACGTTGGCATAACACTTACCATTTTGATTCTTTGGTTGACCAAACAATATGATTTTTGAGCTATGCTATGATTTTTTGAACAACTATGAAATTTGGCAGTTGTACTTTGCCATAACTATCATGCATGGCAGTGAATGACTCCACCACCTTCGCATGCTTTCATTTATGCTTACCCCATTTGGCTCGATTCATTGTTGTTGGTTCGGGTAGCTCTATTAGTGTGTGTTGGTGAAATCGAACCCTTCCCTTACCATGCATTCGGCTCCATGTCCCCAGTCGTGCGAGTTGAACCCAATGACAATCAAGCTCTGTTGATGTTTGACAATGCCCACCAAGATTTGGCAGACAGTGGATGGCTTACCTTTGTGGAACGTTTCAAGGGTCTTAACCTTTGTGTAGCTTGACAGTTTTCCATGACCTTCGACGGATGTCGAGATAAGGTAGGCGATGTACAGTTAGAGATTGATGAACAGTTCATCAGCTCAGCCATAGGATTATCTACCTATGGAAAACATTGGTTCAAGAATTGCAAGGTCGAGGAAGTTCCGTGGACATTGTTGTTTCAATCGTGCAAAATCACCTCATGTGATAGAGGTATGCCCGTAACTATGCTTAAACAACGTTGGCACGATTTATTGATGATAATCAAGTTGTTTGTGACCTGCGAAGGTCGATACAGACTTGTGTTCCTCCACCATTTGTGTTTGCTTATGGTTTTTATGGGATATCAGCTCAATATGTCCTATTATTTGCTTCGTAGCCTGTTTAAAATGTTGAAGAATTACAAAAGACACCAGGCTGACAGTAGCCTTTTTCATTATGGGCTTGTCAACCTTATTGTTGTCTATCATTTGAGTCTGCACATGGATAGTTGGAGCAATTTCGTTGCTCGGAATGGTTTTGAGGATCCGAACCCTACACAGGTTGACAAACCTGTGGTGAGTGAGGTCAAGGTTGTACCCCCAGTTCCCTACCATATCCTTCTGCCTAAACCCTCGACCGACCCTCCTATCGACTTACCCCACACTGTGACTAAGAGTGTTGAGACTGTTAAGGCTATGAGCAAAAATCCCAAGGCAAACCTCACTGCAAATGTTAAAGGGAAAAGGAATGCACGTTTGATTTCACGAATGGCAAGGAATAAGCCCAAAACCCCTATCGAGCCAAACCCTATCGTGTTGAGTGAGGACTCCGATTTGGAGGTTGAGCGTTTCTTGGCTAGCGAATATCCCTATTCGCAAGGTTTATGTGCCGAACCCTCATATGATTTTGTATCAAACCTACCCCCTTGCCTAAAGGAAGACCCTAACTACCCAGGCATTAAGTTGCCTTGTGAAACCCACGGTCAATTGCCCAAACCCTCGCCTGCTCTATCTAAACCCACTGTGTCACCCTGTGATCAATGTAATTCATGGTTAGAGCGATATTATCATGATGTTCCAATACTCCAGTCGAAGATTCAGTCTCTGGAGGATCAGATTGCACTGTTAACCAGTCAAAAGGCCAAGCTCCAAGCTGTGGATAAGAAACAAAGGAAAACCGACTCTATCCTGTTTAAAAATGTGGAATCAGCCACGACTGTTGTAAATTCCAAGCTGGCATAACTGAGTAGCCTCGTCGCTACACAGGTATGAAAAATTTGATGTCATTTTGTAAATAATCTAGGTTTATATAACAATTTGGTTTCAGTTTCAAACAACTCCGTTCACATCATTGAATACCTCTGTTATATTGCGTGCATTCTATATATAGATTTGCTTTAAATAAATAGGAATTTTGATATACGATCTGATTATTCCCAGTATAGGAATCAATAGATTTTGATTGGATTTGAGTAATCTTTGTTTAAATTTGATTGATTGGCTTGCCTTGTTAAGGTGACAAAATTAATAGTTTGGTTTGTGTCATGCTCAAATTTGATTTGGTTATGATCCATGTGCTATATTTGATAAATGTTTTGATCGAGTTTTATTGTTACGATTTTGCTCGGATCCGATTTCATTATCATTGGTATGCTATGACTGGTAAACGTTTTCGGGAAGATACTTGTTACGATGCTGTATCGTGTGATGTTCTATATTTGATTGATTCCAAGTTAAGAGAATGACTCTGTTCATTTGATGAAAACAATACACTCAGATAACATTCGCGCCCGAATTAGAGACGAATCCGAATCATAACAATTGTGTGAAAATCCTTAGCTAAATTGATTCGTTTTTGTTCTAAAATGGCAAGTTCATTTTATGAATCGAGTCCAGATTCTAATTAATACTCTGTATTTTAGATTTGTGAAATGAATTGGTCAAACTCTGTTACGATTCGTTTGATTAAAACGATTGTGATCAAAATCAATCGATCCTGTCTATTGACTGTGCAAGGATCAACGATCGAAATCTATGACAAATTCTATTTGATTGATCCTGTTACATTTTTGGTTATGTGTCAGTTTTGGTTTGAATTCGTTCACAATCTAAATCTTTTGCTATACAGTTATCATGATAATCTTGTTCGATGCGATGATTTCTCCTGTTGATGAGACAAGCATAACGAAGTGTTTGCGATTTGTTTTGTTTTCAATTGAATATCAAAACGATCTCATTCGATTTACTGAGGAACGATTATGATGCTGTTACATGTGATCTCATTTACCCGACTTGTAACAATAATCGAAATAGAGTATTTCTTTCTTTGTATTCGATTAAATGATTTGAATCTTTTTGTTATATCATTACAGCCATAACAAGTGGAAAATGATTTTGTTGGATCAGATTGTATCTGTTGTTTAACAATCACATACGATATGTTTTCAATTGGATATGAAATAATCTTATTGATGTTTGATTATGACTCTGAAGACCCGATTTTGTGGTAACAGAAGAACATAGTATTCCTATCTTTGTGTTCGGTTGAATCATTTTTTATTCTGTTTAAGGTTGATTGATAAAATAATTTTGATTCGTTTTCAAGTGATCATTGGATTTAATTCTTTTAAAATATTTTGAATCGATTCTGATGCTGATTCTGTATCTCATTTTGACTAGCTACAAAATCAGATGATTCTGTAGCTAGTCTATAGAATTTAATTTTTATCATTTTATTGGTAAAAGAGTCTTCTAACTTGTCTATTTTGGATCCTTTTCAGGTCAATTCGAAGTTGCATGGGATTTGATGGACATTTTAGAGGATATTTAGATACTTTAGTTTCATTTTAGTTTCCTAGTTTAGTTGATCTTGGGAATATCTTCCCAGATTATGTAAACAATTTGATAACTTCCACAGGAAGGTTTTACCCTGTGGAAAAACTTATAAATACTCATTATTTTTGTAATAACATGATCCTCATTCATGGGAGAACAAGGATATGGAATTTTAATACAGACCGAGACAGAATTTGATATTATGCTACAACTTTAGCTTTTCATAATATCAATATTTTGTTTTATGTTTATGTGTATCAATTTGCATTTGGTTAATGACTACTTTAGCTATCTTAGTCTCTTGCAAATGATATATTTTAATCAATATAATCCATATATTATTTCTTTCAGTGTATAAAGAACATATCAATTACTTGATTCAGTTTGTGAATGACAGATTTCTCTTCTTCATAAGTTGAATTATTAAGTATAAGTTTTTGCATAACAAGTTTCCCTTATTGCAGAGATTTATAAATCTTATAATTGTTATGATTTTTATGTCTTGTTTGTCCTGTAAACCAACTCAAAGAGCATTGCAGCTATCGTTTACGAGAAGCTTTCGGATCATCCGGTGTGATTTTCCTTCCTCCGACCAGTGTCGAAGTCATCATACACAGGACAAATCTGGAGCGTTTCCAGGTCTGTTTGTTGTTTATCTGTTTAGTATAGTTGTTTGTATTTTAGTTAGATATATGTGTAGTTAATATATTAGATTGTTTAATTTCAGTAAGTTTTATTTCTTATTCATAAAATCATAACAAAAACATCTTTCTCTGTCTTAGGGCAGAAAGCAAATGAGTTTTCCAGGTTTTATTTAAATCTGTATTTTGTTAATATTGTACATTTTGTGAATAAGTTATATTGCAATTAGTAGTTAGATAGTTAATTAGTTAGATTAGTTCGTTTTAGTTATTGTTAGTTAGTTTAGTTTGTTTTATTAGTTTTAGTTTGATTAGTTAGTTTAGATTAGTTTTCTCTTTGGTTTTCTTAGGACCTTAGATCGGTTAATGGAGCTGCTAAACCCGTCAGGGTGGTTCATTCCAAACGGCTTGGGTTATTAGACAACCCCGGACCGGTTACACTCTCTCAGTTGATGGACGGTCAATTTTGCCCGTCAACACCACCCTGTCAAATCTTTCATAAGAAAGCATGTACCCACCTCGCTCCGCTACATCCCATTGTCGCCGTCAGCACCTTTGAAAAATGGGGCATCAATTTTATGCAATGTAAGCCTACCTCAATCAGGGGCATGGTTATATCATCGTTGTCGTTGATTACTTAACTAAATGGGCTGAGGCTATGCCTACATTCCTTAATTATAGTTGTACTACAACACTCTTTGTATTTAACCACATCATAACTTGATTTGGTGTCCCGCAAGTTATTGTAACTTATCATGGCTCACACTTCCAGAACCAGATGATGAGTGAATTGAGCACCAAGCTGAGTTTTCTCCATGAAAACTCATCCTCCTACTATCCTCAGGAGAATGGACAATTTGAAGCCATCAAAAAATTCCTGAAGACCATGCTCCAACATATGGTGGAAACAAACAAAACCTCTTAGCACTTGCAACTATTCTCCACACTCTGGGCCTATCGAACTTCCATGAAAAATTCAATTGGATTCACACCATTCCAGTTGGTATACGACATAGAAGCGGTGTTACCAATCGAATGTGAGATCCCTTCATTGAAACTCATCGTAGAACTCCTACCTCACACTTCTTCTGAAGAGAAATGATTCATATATTTAACCAAGTTGGATGAAACTTGTCATGATGCTGCACCCATTAACAAGCCATATAAAAAATGAATGAAACATCAATATGAAAAATCCGTTCAACCTAGGGCTTTTGCAGAAGGAGAATTGGTCCTAGTCTGTGATCAAGATCATGACAAGATGGGGGAAGGATAGCTAGAACCCATGTGGCACGAGCCTTATATCATAAAATGTGTGCTACACAGAGGCACCTATGAGTTAGTCGATTATGATGGAATATCTCTCGGTGAGCCCCGAAATGGGCTTTACCTCAAGAAGTACTATGCATAGAATATCTCAAATGTGTGCTTTGTACATTATTGTACTATATACTATTGACTTGGTGTGTATTTTATTTTGCGTTCATGAGTTTTCTCTTAGCTGCTTATACTTTTCTTTTTGATTACATGCGCAGATGAAATCACCCTTTTGTCAGTGTTTCATGGAAACCTACACAAGAGACCTAGCTAAAGCATACACAAACAAAGCTTATCAAGAAAAGGAAGAGATATATAATATGAAGAATAAGAATCAATGTATATTATAATCTGTTCAATGAATGAGTGATATTCACTCATATAGAAAATGACATCCTATCTTAGGAATGCATGCATAATAGTTATGGTAAAAAATTAGAAAGTATAAAATAGAACTAGTCAATTAACTCCCACTGAACTAGTGTGCTCGAAAATATAAATTTCTCCAACACCCCCCTTGAACATCACTATGGAGTAAAAAATGATTCTCGGCTACTAGGCCATAATAGGTACTCATGTACAATGCAACTAGTGAACACTGAATAAAAATGAGGAAAGAGAGAAAACCACGTGGGAACCCCCCCACCTCAAAATACAATGCATCAAAAGAAGAAAATGTAGCTTCTAGGCAACCGTGTTCTTCACTGCAAGACGATCCTGCAAATTCTAAAACTTCTTGATGCAGGAGCATCGTTAGCAAAGCATGAGTGGAGGACAACTCAACGCACTAGCGCACATTTTGAAGTGATAATTTTGAATTTAATAAGGCATATCACACAAACATCTGAAAATATTCTAATTTATGAGCATCTTAAATGTTTTTGAGTTGGACGATCGCGTGAGATCGTTGGGGAATGTATTTTATTTTAATGTAGTATCTTAAAGTACAGAATCAATGTGTTTGCACTTATCTGTATGTCTTGAAAATTTATTGTAATAAATCCTTAATTGTTGAATGCTTTTATTTCGATAAGATAGCGCTAAGGTAGCTTGGAGGGAAAGCTTTATGAGCTCGTTTTGTATAAGTAAATGTATTGTTGCCCAAATGAGGCTAGTGATGAAGTAGAGGCTGCTAAAGATCATTGTAGCTGATAGTTGTAGAGTTGTTGAAGAAGCATTGTATGAATCCATGTACATACCATTTGAATGAATATAACAGAGGAAGCATTGTTCCAAATGTTTGGTGTTACTATATCTATCTGAATGAATGAATGATAGGCTTTCTGTTTATTTACAATTCTTTGTTATTTCTTGTTCTTATGTTATAAATTCATTTACATGGTTGAATTTATGAATTTGTGAGACATTAGATAAGTTTCAATTGATTCTCTTCTATGAGCAAGTGCAAGTGTGCATATTGTCCGCAAGGTGTGCGTTGACAGAGTCTGTTTCGACTCAGAAGCTCAGAAGAGATAACATGAAACTTTTTTATGCAAGGAGTGCATACGAGTCCGTAAGGTGTGCGTTGACATAGTCTCTTTTGATGCAGAAAGTTCAATAGAGTTAGCTCAAAGGTGTGCATAGGCCGAAATGCACCCAGAGTCATATTGTTCAGATGGAACAATTGAGTCGTCTGAGGACTGTTGCAAGGAGTGCATAGTCGCCTATCAAAAGTTAAGTTGAAGGAATCCTGTTACAAGGTGTGCACAAAGTCGATACTTGGCTAAGTATCGAAGGAGTCATTTTGAGAAGTTCAGAGTGTCGAGAAAGAACAAGTCCAAGATAGATAACTTGGAGCCTTGTATGCAGAGAGTGCATATTGTCCGCAAGGAGTGCGTGACAGAGTATTTTGAATCATAATCTCAAGAAGAGTAACCTAAGAGTATTTGCAGAAGGGTTTGAAGAACTGTCGCAAGGTGTGTGCAGTCATCCGCAAAGGAGCTAAGTTATGGAGGAGGACTTGTTGCAAGGCATGCACAGGCTAAAATTCGAATAAGTGTAGAAGAAAGCGCTCCAAGGAGAAATAGTTCAAGAAAGAACAAGCTTAGGAGGGAGAGCGGCGAGAAATACTCAATAGAGAGAAGCCCTTTAAGGTTTCCCAAAATTGATGAGCAAGATCCATCCAGGAGGGAGAGGGATCATTCCAAACCATCAGATCTAGGAAGTTACACGGAGGTTATCCATGGAGCCTTTCAACACTTCATGGTTCAGAGTGTTTTGAAGTATTGTGAGAAGCAGGGTCACCGAAGGCACGAAGTCGCGAAGTGATTCTAGCCATTGGTTGCAAGGAGGATACGTGGAAGCAGATTGGAGAGTTTAGGGGATAGAGATTTGGAGAATTTGCGTGGAGCAAGCGCAATCTTCACAAGGTCACCAAGGATGAAGTAGTCTCGAATGTCGGATCCAGGAGGACACATGACAAATATCTGTGTGTTTTGGTGGAAACACATTTCCGAAGGAAACAAGGGTGGAGGCCATAAATCCACCGAAGCCAAAGTTGCGAACAAGACTGGCCTGAGGTTTTAGTTCACGGTCATATGAGAAGAAGAGCCTAGCCAGTGGAGCTAGCACCTGCCAGTTAAAGCTACCAGAGGTGCCCGAAAACGGTTGTGCGGGTAATTCAAACCTATGAGGTAACAAAAGGGGGCCTGTGTAAGTTGTTTCAGGGTTTGATAGAGGCCCAAAAATCCAATTTGGATTAAGTGTTTTGAATATCCTTGATCGAGAGGTAGCAGAATCCCCTAGGAGGGTAGGGGTACTGCATCAAGTGGTATCACAACACAATTTGCTTGCAGACAACACGAAAAGGAGAGATGAAATAAAGAGGTAGTCTGATAACATCCATTGGTATCAGATACATCAATTGGTAGCTCTATGTGAAGGAGAAAGGTCAGCACAATGCCACCTAGGAGACGTGCAAAGCCACCTGCAGCAAATCGAGCGGTGGAAAAAGAGATGAGAAAACTTCGTGAAAGATTGGATGCTATGGAGACAACGCAAAGGAGAGCACCTGATGCTGGAGACGTCAGTGATGTATAAAGAGAAGAGAGGGAAATTGAAGAAGTTGTAATAGAGGACACTGCGGAGGAACGCTGGCTGAAAGCTATTGTCAAATTGGGAGCTAGAGAAAATATAGATATCCCAATGTATGAAGGAAACTTAGATGTTGAGGAATTGATTTATTGGATAGGAGAAATGGACAAGTATTTCGACTATGAAGACGTCGATGAGGAGAAGAAGGTGAAACATGTTGTCACCAGATTAAAGGGGCATGCAACACTGTGGTGGGATGAACTGCAGGATGACAGAAGAAGAAAAGGTAAGCAAAGAATCAAGAGTTGGGATATAATGGTAGCCAATTTGAAAGCTAAATTCATACCCCAAGATTACCCGATAAATATTTTCAGGAGATTGCAAAACCTGAGACAGAAGGGAATGATAGTCAAGGAGTACACATAAGAGTTCTATAGGTTGAACATCAGGGCTCGACACAGAGAAAGAGATGAGGAAAAGGTTGCCAGATATATCAATGGCCTGAGATATGAAATCTAGGATGAAATCAACATGATGAAAGTAAGGACAGTGGAGGATGCTTATTAGATTTCTCTGAAATCATAAGAAAAGTTGACTGGGAAGCAGAGTCAACGAAGCAAAGGTATAAGTCCACATAGAGGTAAGGGAATTTTCCATGACAAGGCACAAAATCCCAAGGTTTAGATTGAAAAACCACATAGTAACTATGAAAGAGGAGGAAGTTCCTGAGGAAGACAGAGTGGTGGAATAAATTATGTTCCTCGAGGAAGAGGACGAGGTAGAGGAGGATAAGTGAAGTGTCATGCCTGTGGAAAGATAGGACATATGTCTTGGGAATGCCCCAAGAGGAAGAAAGAAGGAGGAGGTGAAGCTCACATTTCAGAAGCACAGAGGAATAATGTTGAAGTAGAATGTGCAGAAGATGGAAAATATCTGATGATGAAGAAGGTTCTCTTGAAACCTGAGCTAGAGATTGAAAAACCAGTGCAAAGGAACAATTTGTTCAGAACTGCTTGCAAGACTAAAGATAGAGTATGCAAGGTGATAATTGACAGTGGGATCACTGATAACTTAGTATCCAAAGAGATGGTGGAGAAATTTGAGCTGGAGACAACTACACATCCAACTCCATATAAAGTCTCATGGTTGCAGAAAGGCCACCAAGTAACAGTAACTAAACAATGCCTAGTTGAATTTAAAATAGGAGGATATAGAGATGAGATTCTATGTGATGTGATTCCCATGGATGTATGTCATGTTTTGTTTTGGAGACCATGGAATTTTGACAAGAATGTCGTTCATGATGGGAGAAGGAATACTTATACTTTGGAGAAAAATGGTAGGACACATGTTACTGCCAATAGAGGAGAAGAAAGTAAAGGAAGAAGCCAACAAAAGTATACTTCTCATGAGTGGGAAGGAACTCTTGAGTGAAGTAAAGAAGGAACACGAGATGCATTTTGATTTAGTGAGGAAGCCCAGAGTTGTCCTTACAATTACTTCTATGGGTGATCTGCCTGAAGAAATTCAGGAGCTAATGGAGAATTTTGCTGACATAGTAGTGGATGAGTTACCAAGCTCATTGCCACCCATCAGGAGTATCATCCATCACATTGATATAATACCAGGAGAAATTCTACCAAACAAAGTAGTGTACTGACACCTCAAGAGAATGAGGAGGTAAAGAGAGAAGTCCAAGATTTTATGGACAAAGGGTTAGTCAAAGAAATCTTGAGTCCATGCGCAGTACCAATTGTGTTAAGTCTGAAGAAATATGGAGGATGGAGAATGTGTACAGACTCAAGAGCCATAAACAAAATCACCATTAGGTACAGATTTCGATTACCGAGGATGGATGACTTAATGGATTGTTTGAATGGAACAAGCTATTTTTCAATGATAGACTTGAAAAGTGGATATCACCAGATAATGATGAGAGAAGGTGATAAGTGGAAAACAACCTTCAAGACAAATGAGGGGTTGTATGAATGGATTGTGATGCCGTTTGTCTTAATAAATGCCCCAAGTACTTTTATGAGGTTGATGAATGAGGTATTGAAAGATTTTATTGGTAAGTTTGTGATTGTATATCTTTATGATATACTAGTCTTTAGTAAAACTGAAGAAGAGCATTTGAGACATCTGGCATTAGTGATGAGAAGATTGCAGAAAGAAAAGTTGCTGATAAATCTGAAGATATCCTCTTTTATAAAGACATAACTCATTTATTTGGGTTTTTTGATCTCTTTGAATGAATTGAAGATGGATCCATAGAAGGTGAAAATAGTCAGAGAATGGTCATCCCCAAGAAGCATATTTGAGGTGAGAATCTTCCATGGATTAGCAAGTTTCTACCAGAAGTTCATTAGAAATTTCAGTGGGATTGGTGCACAAATGATGGATACGGTGAAGAAGAGACTCAAGTCTTTTAAGTGGATATAAGAGGCTGAGAAAATCTTCAATATATTGAAGGAGAAGATAACAGAACAATCGATTCTGATCTTGCCAGATTTCAGAAAGATATTTCAAGTAAGATGTGATGCTAGTGGAGTTGCAATTAGAGCAGTCTTGAGCCAAGATAATAGGCCTGTTGCATATTTCAGTGAGAATTTGAACGACACCAAGAGGAAATAATCCACATATGATAAATAATTTGATGTAATAATTCAAGCCTTAAAGAAATGGAGACACTATCTTGTTCTCAAAGATGGAACACTTATCCCATGCTAGAAAAAGTCTAGTGATGCAACGCATATTGCAAATTTGTTTTTCAAGGAAGTTGTGAGACTTCATGGGTTTCCTAAGAGTATTGTCTCAGACAGAGATACCAAATTGGTTGGTCATTTCTGAAGAACATTGTGGCAGAAGATGGGAACAAAAATATCTTTTAGTTATGCATATCACCCTCAAACATATGGACAAACTGAGGTGGTAAATCGGAGTTTAAGAGTTTTGTTGAGAAGTTTGGTCACTGAACATCATAGACAGTGGGATCAAATTCTGTCACTAACAGATTTTTCATACAATGACTTAGTAAGAAAGAGTATAGGAAAGAGCCCATTCCATATAGTATATGGGATGAATCCAAGAGGAGTATCAGAGTTGAGAGATTTGGAGTAGAATGAACTCAGAAGCACAAGAGCAGAAGACATTGCTGCAGAAATGCAGAAGCTTCATAATCAGATCAGAGAGAAGTTGCAGAGGAGAATCAACGAATGTAAATGCAGAGTTGATCAGCATAGAAGAGAACTTGAATTTGAAGTGGGAGATCAAGTTCTAGCACATCTTAGAAAGGAAATGTTCCCAAAAGGAACATATAATAAGTTGAAGATGAAGAAGATAGGACTGTGTAAGATCCTAAGAAAATCTGATGAAAATGATTATGAGATAGAGCTGCCAGAGGATGTGGGTATATCACCCATATTCAACATTTCAAACTTGTATCCTTACAGGGAAGATGACACCGGAGGATTAGAAGATCAGAAAGAGATTCAGTGGGAAAAGGAGATGCATGTAGTAGAAAATCCATAGATGGAGAAGATCATAGATCAAAGAACTAGTAAGAAGACCAGGAGAAAGACATGTTTTGAGTATTTGGTAAAGTGGAAAGGACACCCAATAGAAGATGCCAGTTGGTTAAATGAAGCAGACATTTAGAAGCATGGAAAGTCAGTGTAGGAGCTAATGGATAGGATTCCATGAAAGTTTTGTCCAGAGGAGTATGATGCAAGAGCATCATCATCAAAGCGTGACTAGAGGACATCTCAGTGCACTAGCGCTCATTTTGAAGTGATAATTTTGAATTTAAGAAGGAATATCACGCAAACATCTGAAAAGATTGTAATTTATGAACATCTTAAATTCTTTTGAGATGGACGATCGCGTGAGATCATTGGGGAATGCATTTTATTTTAATGTAGTAGATTGCAGCAAAGATTTGATGTGTTTGCACTTATCTATCTATCTCGAACATTTATTGTAATAAATCCTTAGTAGTTGAATGCTTTTATTTCGATAAGATAGCACTAAGGTAGCTTGGAGGGAAATCTCTATGAGCTCGTTTTGTATAAGTAAATGTATTGTTGCCCAAATAAGGTTGTTGATGAAGTAGAGGCTGCTAAACATCAATGTAGCTGATAGTTGTAGAGTTGATGAAGAAGCATTGTATTAGTACATGTACATACCATTTGAATGAATATAATAGAGGAAGCATTGCTCCAAATGTTTGGTGTTACTGTGTCTATCTGAATGAATGAATGGTAGGATTTCTATTTATTTTCAATTCTCTATTATTTCTTGTTCTTATGTTATGAATGCATTTACATGGTTGAATGTATGAATTTGTGAGACATTAGATAAGTTTCAATAGTTTCTCTTCTACAAGCAAGTGAAAGTGTGCATATTGTCCGCAAGGTGTGCATTGACAAAGTCTGTTTCGACTCAGAAGCTCAGAAGAGACAACGTGAAACTTTTGTATGCAAGGAGTGCATAAGAGTCTGCAAGGTGTGCATTGACATAGTCTATTTTGACTCATAAAGTTCAAGAGAGTTACCTCGAAGGTGTGCATAGGCCGAAACACACCCAGTCATATTGTTCAGAAGGAAAAATTGAGTCGTCTAAGGACTGTTGCAAGGAGTGCACAGTCGCCTATCAAAAGTTAAGTTGAAGGAATCCTGTTACAAGGTGTGCGCAGAGTCAATACTTGGCTAAGTATCAAATGAGTCATTATGAGAAGTTCATAGTTTTGAGAAGGAATAAGTCCAAGAGAGATAACTTGGAGCCTTGTATGCAGAGAGTGAATATTGTCTACAAGGAGTGTGTGACAGAGTCTTTTG
Source organism: Picea sitchensis (assembly GCA_010110895.2). Lineage (NCBI taxonomy): Eukaryota > Viridiplantae > Streptophyta > Pinopsida > Pinales > Pinaceae > Picea > Picea sitchensis. Next base: position 72,578 of record SNQJ01S0017559.1, on the reverse strand, counting down.
ACTCATAAGCTCAAGAAGAGTAACCTAAGAGTATTTGTAGAAGGGTGTGAAGAACTGTCGCAAGGTGTGCGCAGTCATCCACAAAGAAGATAACATGTGGAGGAGGACCTGTTACAAGGCATGGATAGGCTAAAATACGACTAAGTGTCGAAGAAATCACTCCAAGGAGAAAAAGTTCGAGAAAGAACCAGCTCAGGAGGGAGAGCGACGATAAATCTTCAATAGGGAGGAGCCCGTTAAGGTTTCCCAAAATTGACGAGCAAGATCGTCTAAGAGGGAGCGATATCATTCCATACCATTAGATCTGGGAAGTTACACTGAGGTTATCCGTGGAGCCTTTCGACATTTCATGGTTCAGAGTGTTTTGAAGTATTGTGAGAAGCGGAGTCGTTGAAGGCACGAACTTGTGAAGTGATCCTAGCCATTGGCTGTGAGGAGGATACATGGCAGCGGATTGAAGAGTTCGGGGGATAGAGATTCGGAGAATTTGCATGGAGCATGCACAATATTCGTGAGGTTGCAAACGCTGATAATATGGACTGTTAGATCTAGGAGGACACTCGACAAAGATCCATGTGTTTCAGCATAAACATATTTTGGAAGGAAACAAGGGTGGAGGACGTAAAGCCGTCGAAGCCAAAGTTGTAAAGAGGACTGGCCCAAGGTTTTAGCCTACGGTCAGATGAGAAGAAGAGCCTAGCTAGTGGAGCTAGTGCCCACCAGTTAAAGTTACCAGAGGTGCCCCAAAATGGTTGTGCGGGTAATTCAAACCTATGAGGTAACAAAAGGGGGCCTGTGTAAGTTGTTTCAGGGTCTTCTAGAGGCCCGAAAATCCAATTCGAAATATGTGTTTTGAATATCCTTGACCGAGAGGTCGCAGAATACCCTAGGAGGGTAGGGGTACTGCATCACTTCTGCCCACTGAAAGTCTTCGTGGATATGTAGAATCTTTATGGATTTGATGAAGTCCTTTGGAAACCTGTCTAGCCTTGTACCTCTTGATCCTGTGGACCCATATGCACCTGAAAATATTCCTTTCTGGTGGAAGTGGAACCATATGTGAAGTCTGATTCTTTAGCAGTGACTCATACTCCTTTTGCATGGATTCTTTCCATAATGGATTTCCCACAGCCTCACTGTAGAGCCGCGGATCATAAGATTGAACCATATAACAATGCATGGGCATCGTTGGTTCAGAAGATGAAAGTACATGAGAAGGCTCCTCATGCTGAGATCGAGTCCTCCTCGAATCCAATGGATTCCATGCAAGGATACCTTCTACCTGAAGTGTGAACTATGCCTTCTTGGGCATCTGCTGAATCTTCAATGCTGACTTCTTATCTAGATGTACTACCTGCTTATTTCCATGTACATAATCTGAGTGTATGGAATCGTCTTTGATTTCTGAAACTGATGGAAGCACAAGAGTATATGCATGTCGCACTGGAGGTGCATGCAAAGTGTTGGGGTCCTATAATCATAGGTGACTTGTTTCTTCAGCTATATATTTGGCATTGCTTTCGTGATGAAGACATATGGCTTGCTGGGATCGATTGATTTCACTTTCTCCCTCCATCCATTTCGCCCAATCCTTCATCACCCTGTCGCACCCTTCACGCCCTCGCCCACCATTTTTTCACCCCTCCACCGTTTTCGTCCCTACATGAATAAACACGCTCAGGTTAAAAAACATTAGGTTAATAATAAATGTTAGTGGCATTTTTTAATACTAATTAGCATAATAAAGTTAATTTAATTATATTAGTGTAGTTAGATTAGAAAAACTAGGTTATGGTTGTTAATAATAAGTTAATTACTAATTAATTAATAATTAATTAAAACCTAGGCTCATAACTAATTAACAATAATTAATTAAATTGTTAGCCATTACGTTAGTGTATTAGAATTAAACATTAATTTTTAAAATTAAATAAAACATAATAAAAATAAAAACCAAATAAAAAAATAATACATATAATAAACATATATAAAACATAAACGAAACAATAATAAAATAAAAACAATATAAAACAAAAAACATATAAAACAAAAAGTAAATAAATGAAAACACGTAATAAACATTAAAATAAAACAAATAAAACATAATACAAACAAAAAAAAAATTGAAAAAAAAAAAAACACGAATTAAAGAAAATAAAATAAAACTAAAACTATCCTAAGTTTAAAACCCACACATATTTCCCCATATATCGGACCCCACCTTACGTCACTCAACCAAAAGGGGGTCTGATATGAAAAATCACCAGAGGACACTTGTCACCATTAGGTGAACTTAGACCCCCCCTCTAATACCACTTACCACCCTAGGGGTGTTCGAAAACCACTCTCCCTCCTCCAAAACCGCCTTCCCCAAAATAACAAAAAAAATCGTTTTCACCAATTTTGACCACTTGTTTTTCGAGAGCGATTCTGGGAAAACCAGAAGGAATTTTGAAAAAATGAGAGACGTTTTTCTCCAAAACTAGATTAAGAACAAAACCCTCTCTTAGGTTTTGCACAAGTATCAGGGATTGGGAGAATCGAAGCCATCTCCGAGCACCATTTTTCAGTTTTTCAGTTTTCATGATCTTGTCATGTTTTTACAGTGGCTGTTTCAGAGAGATGGAGATGAATTTGGGAAAAACGAAAGAGATTTTTTCTCAAGAAGGACTCATATACAATAACCTCTTTCAGTATTTACACATCTATCATATTTTTGGAGATACGAATGTCTGAGTTGACCCCTATTTTCAGCAGTCTGGCCCATCTTTCATGGCAGGTAGTTCAAAATCTTCAGGGTTTTGTTTCTATTTTTGGACAGTTGCTGATTTCGACCTCCTGAGCCTGGGGGAGAGTCTATCCTATATATTTTTATAATTCAAATGTAAAAGGGTTGATCAGTTTGGAACCTGTTAAAGAAATAAAACAATGATCATTGTTGTAATCAGCCCATAGAGCCACAGTTCGTCAATCCAATTATACAATTGCAGCAGTTACAGGATTCATGTGTCAATCTTGGTGGTGAAGTGTTTTCTGTCATCATAATTTGTTTCCATTGTGATCATTATGTTTTCATTTTCTAATCATTAAAGGGAAGTTAACGAACATAATTTGTCTAGTGCACTTTGTTTATGTTCTTTTGATGATATATATGTTCTTCATCTGAAGTTAAGTAAAGAAATTCTTGAGTACTTCTTTGCTAAGCAGATCCGCACATATCTTTCTGTCTTTTCATCTCATTTGATCTTAAAAGAATCCAACAAGAATGCCTACCTTGCCTTGTAGGGCTGTTTGTATAACTGACCCTTGATTAAAGTTGGCCTCTTTGACTCCATTTCCCAATGGCCTTTCCTTCCTGTTCCAACTAACAATCTAAAACCAAACCTTGTACTATCATAACTAGCCTAAGATTCCCAACAAGCAAAGATAGATCAGACAGAGAGAGCCCTCTCTGAGTCTTGGAGGGCTAGATCCAGGACTCCAAGTGGTTTGATGTTACCTTAGTGATTGCCTCTACAACCTTGGACAATTACAGAGTCCTAACATAGTGGTGACCATACTGGGAATCCTTACTTAGAAAGCATATCAAGTTTTAGATCTGATTACTGATGGTGGACAGTGAACATACACAAGAAGGCCAAATCATCCACCTGGTGACTCCAAATCAACTCCAAATCAACTCTAGATTAGTTCCAATTCAAAGACTCCACTGGAGGAAGAACCTGAAACATGACCAAACCATCTGAAAAGATTAGGTATTTAAGCTAGAAGTTTATCTAAGACATGAGAGGTTTTATTTTTAATTATTTATTCCCTTCTCATGATCCTGATCCAAATCATACTGCCAACATTTATGAAGAGCATGTTCAACCTAATGAGCCTCAAGAGGTTAATCCTAGTGTTACAATCCTTGTACATACTCCTACACCTATAAAAATATGATATATATATATACAACCCTCTTGTCTTACCTCCCATACTCCATGATTTCCCTGCCAATTACTTCCAATATCTTCACAGATTTGATGGAGAATATGGCTACATCACTATTGAAAAACACATTCAAGGTTTTGAAAATTATCTTGACCTTTTTGAGGTGGAAAAAAGTGATTTTAGTATTAGGCTTTTTGCTTTATCTTTGCAAAGTAGAGCTAATAAATGGTATAAAGATCTGCCAGCTGCAACCATCAGTGATCTCAATCAGTTTGTGAAAGTTTTCTTGGATCAATGGGTGATGAAGAGAAGAGGAATCCCTTCCTCATTTTGGAAGAATATAATCACTTGAAAAGACAACCATGAGAAACAGTGCAACAATTTTCAACCAGATTCAATCAAGTTTACAATTCCATGCCTGCTGATATAAGGCCACCTCCTGGTTTAGCTCTCTTACACTACCCAGATGCCTTTGATCTAGAGATGGTATTTCAGTTGAGGGAAATAAACACCACAACACTCAAATAAATGCAAGATAGTGCAATAAGTGTGGAAGCCCATTTGTTTATCAAAAGGTAAAATTTGGAGGCATAAGATAGAAAGAACAATGAAAAGGAGCATCTGATATCCTAAGAGGTGAAGCTAGACATTTTGGCAAGCACCATGGAAGAAATGTTGCACAAGATTAACATAAGAGAAAAAATTGATGTTCAAAGACATCATGTTCCATTGATTACAGAGAAATAAAGGGTCATTGTTCCCAAACACTTTGCATCTCACCCTTGGTATCATATATCAGAAGAGAATTATTTCATGTATTCAATTCACAACATGGACACAGATGAAAATCCAAATCAGCTTGTAGAGGAGCAATCAATTGATATGATGTGCATGTTTGATAACATTTCTTTCATGGATGATCTACCCAAGTATGATAAATATGATGATGATGATGACACCAAGGTTGACTCTTAAAATCAATCAACAACATGTTGTTGGGAGAAGGAAGCTCAGTTACAGATCAAATATGAAAATCAGCCTTTGCACAACAATCATGACAACAATGAGGAAAGTGCAGCAAATCTCAGAGTAAGTGAAAGATCTATGCCTTTATGTTTCTCTTCATTTCAAATTCTGAGTGAAAATTATAAACAAGTTGTCGATAGTAAAGATGAAGAATGTTATGATCACTCAGTTGAAGATGTCATTGATGATATAGAAGCTGTTCTAGACCCAGAATTGCAGCCTTTGAGCTACATTGATTTTCAAATTCCGTATGAAAGCTTAGAGCCTGAGACAAAATATGAATTAATGAATTATAACTCTATACCATTAACCTTCAATTCATTTCATTTTTTGAAGAATTTTTTTAATCATGTCATGGATGATAAGTACACAGAAAATCAGAAATTTATGTTGGAACTAATGAAGCAGTGATCCCAATTTCTACAGTATCCAATATCTGATGTGTTGGATGACTTGTGTTGTCAAAGTCATGGTTCATTGGCCAGCTATGAACTTAAAAGAGGTTATGATATAGACATGATTAGGCAATCTCTTTCATGGTTTGTTTCAGCAGGAGTCTCATTTCAAAGTTTAGCAGAAAATTTGCAGCCATCTCAAGAACTGTATAATGAGGTAAAAAGCATATGTGTCATGCCCAATTATGACCATAAATTTGTCAAAAGTCAAGAAATATGTCGTGTTTTTCCTGATCCCATAGAAGAATACATGGAATATGTTTTAAACTTAAATGATCAATCATGTCTTTAACAGTGGACATTACACTTTGCAGTTTTCACTCTGTGGACAAAAGGTGAAGATGTCCTTTTGATTATGTTGACAAGCAGTCAAGCAATCCACTTGTTTCAGCATCTACTTGACCGACTTCATTGGCTTTTTTGTATTATTTGATTCAACATGATTTTCAGCAGTATAGGGTGGGTAGCAGTGTGTAAATAAGCTCATCTCTTTGAACATCCCTTTCAAAAAAAATTCAATTTCAAATTTCAGTCTTCAGTTTGATTTGGTTTTAGTTGAAAGATCAGAACAGGTATAGGTTGTAGAATAAAGTTTTGGGATCATCCCAATGGATAAAGCACTAATATGCATGTTAAAAAATTCTATGGTTCTTGTCACCTCTTGAAAGAGCTGTCATCCCTAGGTGGAGCCTATGTTGGGGTCCTATAATCATAGGTGACTTGTTTCTTCAACTATCTATTTGACATTTCTCTCGTGATGAAGACATCTGGATTACTGGGCTCGGTTGATTTCACTTTCTACCTCCATCCGTTTCGCCCAATCCTTCATCACCCTGCCGCACCCTTCACGCCCTCGCCCTCCATTTTTCACCCTCCACTGTTTTCGTCCCTACATGAATAAACAAGCTTAGGATAAAAAATATTAGGTTAATAATAAATGTTAGCAACATTTTTTAATACTAATTGGCATAATAAAGTCAATTTAATTAGATTAGTGTAGTTAGATTAGCAAAACTAGGTTAAGGTTGTTAATAATAAGTTAATTACTAATTAAATAATAATTAATTAATAATTAATTAAAACCTAGGCTTGTAACTAATTAACAATAATTAATTAAATTGTTAGCCATTAGGTTAGTGTATTAGAATTAAACATTAACTTAAAATTAAATTAAACGTAATAAAATAAACACCAAATAAAAAAATAATACATATAATAAACATATATAAAACATAAACGAAACAATAATATAATAAATAAAATAAAAACAATATAAAACACAAAACCCATAAAAAAAGAAGTAAATAAATAAAAACACTTAATAAACATTAAAATAAAACAAATAAAACATAATGCAAACAAAAAACAAAAATAAAAAAAACAAAAACTAATTAAAAAAAATTAAAATAAAACTAAAACCATCCTAAGTTTAAAACCCACACATATTTCCCCATATATCGAACCCCCCGTTACGTCACTCAACCAAAAGGGGGGTCTAATATACAAAACCACCAGAGGACACTTGTCACCATCAGGTGAACTCGAACCCCCCATAATACGGCTTACCACCCTAGGGGGGGTCCGAAAACCACTCTCCCTCCTCCAAAACCGCCTTCCCCAAAATAACAAAAAAAATTGTTTTCGCTAGTTTTGACCACCTGTTTTTCGAGAGCGATTATGGGAAAACCAGAAGGAATTTTGAAAAACCGAGAGAATTTTTTCTCCACAACTGGCTGAAGAACAAAAAAATATCTCAGGTTTTTCACAGGTATCAGGGATTGGGAGAATCGAAGCCATCTCTGAGCACCATTTTTCAGTTTTCCAGTTTTCCTTATCTTGTCATGTTTTTGTAGTGGCAATTTCAGAGAGATGGAGATGAATTTGGGAAAACCGAAAGAGGTTTTTTCTCAGGACAAACTCATCTACAATAACCTCTTTAATTGTTTACACATATATCATATTTTGGGAGATACAAATGTCTGAGTTGACCCCTATTTTCAGTAGTCCGACCCATCTTTCATGGAAGACAGTTCAAAATCTTCAGGGATTTGTTTCTATTTTTCGCTAGTTCTTGATTTCGACCTCCTAAGCCTCAGGGAAACTCTATCCTATATATTTTTATAATTCAAATGTAAAAGGGTTGATTAGTTTGGAACCTGTTAAGGAAACAAAACAATGATCATTGTTTTAATCAGCCCATAGAGCCACAGTTCGTCAATCCAATTATACAATTGCAATAGTTACAGGATTCATGTGTCGATCTTGGTGGTGAAGTGCTTTTTGTCATCGTAATTTGTTTCCATTGTGATCATTATGTTTTCATTTTCTAATCATTAAAGGGAAGTTAACGAACATAATTTGTTTTGTGCACTCTATTTCTGGTCTTTTGATGATATATATGTTCTTCATCTGAAGTTAAGTAAATAAATTCTTGATTGCTTCTTTGCTCAGCGGACCCTCACATCTCTTTCTATCTTTTCATCTCATTTGATCTTAAAAGAATCCAACAAGAATGCCTACCTTGCCCTGTAGGGTTGTCTATATAACCGACCCTTAATTGAATTTGGCCTCTTTGACTCCATTGCCCAATGGCCTTTCCTTCCTGTTCCAACCAACAATCTAAAAACAAACCCTGTACTATCATAACTAGCCTAATATTCCCAACAAACAAAGCTAGATCAGACAGAGAGATCCATCTCTGAGTCTTGGAGGGATAGATCCAGGACTCCAACTGGTTTGATGTTACCTCATTGATTGCCTCCAAAGCCTTGGGAAATTACAAAGTGCTAACACAAAGTACTCTCCTTATGTGTAAGTAGAAAATATGAGTCATCATTAGAAAACTAAGTGAATTTATAAAACATTGAATTGTGATCCACCTGACCAATTGCAATGATGGAATTATCATGCATGTCAATTACTGAAACTAAATTTGATGTAAATTCAACCTTTTTACCTTTCTGAGTGATCTTATAAACTGAGAGAATATTCATAGAAAGATTTGGAACATGTAAAACATTCTCAAAATTGACATTGTGGTGTTCCACTCTCCCTTCTCCCACTACTGCTTTTGGAGTATCATCCCCCATGAGAATAGGGGGTCTTGAGCATGGACTCGAAGAAGATAAAACTTCCTCTTTCGCTGCCATATGATGGGATGCACCATAATCTATAATCCATGAATCATATGAGGAATTAATTGCAACAAGAGCATGCTGATTACCTTTCTTAGGCACATGGTTTTCTTCCTTCTTCTTCTTGGCTCCTTCAGGAATGAAGCCTCCAAGGTTATTCTTTTGAAGTACATGTGTCATAAGATCGATCTACTTCTTCATGCATATGGATTCTTCATGATTTGGTTTATTGCAGTAAGTGCACTGTTTTCCCTTCTTCTTCTTCCTGGAATCTGAAGAGTCTTTGGAACTTGAAGAATCGTTAAAGGGTTTGGAATATCCCTCCTTCTTGTTCTGTTTCTCCTTCTCGTTCATTTTGGATGATCCTTTTCCATAATTCATGGTGAGTGAATGTGCTTTGGGATCCTTCATCAGACCCATCTGTATGAGTTTTGTTTGCTCTTGTCTGAGAGACTCAATGAATGGATCCATCATATGTATTTTCCAATTTGTTCCAAAAAGACATATGTCAGAATGGAAATTGGAGACATATACAATGTATTATGGTCCTAGCTTGGCAAATATTGCTAGAATAAGTTGTTTCTATTGTGTAGACTTATCAATACCACATTCACCCAAGATCAATATCAAAGATTTAAATTTAGTAAAGAAATCCTGTATATTATCAAAACTTTTAGGGTCTAAGGTATTCAACTCTACCTCAAGCATATGACCTTACATCTCATCCTGCTTTCCAAAGAGTCCTTACAGGGTGGTCCAGATCTCATCTGGAGTCTTGCATGCGGCAATATGAAACCATAAATCAGCGGATATTAACTCAATAATTAGTCATGTTTCCTCATAATTAGTCATGATTTCGAGATATGGCTATTTTACTGCAGAAACCAATTTTCTAGAAGGAAGCCTGAATTGTCGCACCCTAAAGAAGGATACAGTGCATCTATGCTGAATCATCACACCCTAGAGAAGGATAAAGTATGATGATTTTGAAAAACTAAATCGTTGCACCCTGATGAAGAGTACAGTGCGACGATGTCGCACCTTGCCTGTGTATAGGCTGCGACAATTCTTGATTTTGTTTTTCTTAAGTGTGAGTGAGGCTGTTGCACCCTAGCAATGGATAGATTGCATCGATTCCAATTGTTGCACATTTTGATAGGGATAGGTTGCGACGATGGCATAAACTAAGTGTACTCAATAATTAAATCCTGTTTCACTCTTCTCTGGCTTGTCTGGGTTTCTCCAAGTAGCTCGGCTCTGATACAATGTTGGTGTTTCATGGAAAACTACACAGGAGACCTAGCTAAAGCATACACAAACAAAGCTTATCAAGAAAAGGAAGAGAGATACAATATCAAGAAAGCGAATCAATGTATATTATGATCTGTTCAACGAGTGAGTGATATTCACTCATATAGGCAATGACATCCTATCTTAGGAATGCATGCATGATAATGATGGTCTAAAATTAGAAAGTCTAAAATAGAACTAGTCAATTAACTCCCACTAAACTAGTGTGCCGAAAATAGAAATTTCTCCAACACCTTTCCCATATATTTCGGGTTTGCGGATGGCACAAGTCGACACACCCAGAACATTGCTTCTGCAGCTTGGTTCATCTACCATTCTAACGAGTTGGTGAGTTCAGGAGGAATCCGCCTCGGATTTGCGACCAATAATGTGGCAGAATATCATGTCATCATCAGACTCTTAATCGAAGCCTCCTACCTAGGTATAAATCAATTGATTATCAACCTAGAATCTCAACCCATGATCCATCAACTTAATCATGAGTACACTGTTTTCAACTCAGTTTTACTACATCTCCACCTAAGGGTTCATCGTCTTGAAAGATCGTTTGAATTTCTCCAATACATAAACATACTGAGAGGACTCAATACAACTTCGGATTCGTTAGCTAATTACATGTTGGATTGGTATCTTGTGCATAGATAAAACATTTTGAAAACATAAATCATATGTACATAGAAATATCACATAAGATAAAAAATGAAACATCTATAGGCACTACAAAACTCATATATATATATATATATATATATATATATATATATATGCGTGATAGATTTTTTTTTTTGAAAATACATCATCAAAATGTACATAACGAGGCAAAAAGTTGGGGCCTTCATGCCCATAATATTGTCATAAAGACTACAAAAATCAATTGAGGACCCTAATCATCCTCTTGTATCACATTGTTCTCCAGATAGCACACTACTGCTCATGTCACCTGACGAAGCAAATGGTTGAGGATTTTGAGAACCCCAACTATATGTCGCTGCAAGTGTAGAGACACATCTCGCCTCTTGAGGGGTATGACACCCATTGTCAAACCCTAGAGGTTCCTCTCTATCTCTTGGAGCCCTCCCACTACAACGTCATTCTCAACTACTTCCTCTACGATGCCCCAATGCTGACATCTCCTATGGGTGTGATGCACCTCTATCTGCATGATGAAAAAAAAATATTTTAGATTCCTCATTGTACAACCCAAAAACATATAAAATAAAAAACACACAAAATGTATGTTGCAAGGTTATGTTTCATACCCAATGCATCCCATTGGATTCCCTCGGGAAGTACCAGGTCAACGCTACCTCTGAAATCTACCCTAGCGTAGGGGAAATCCTCAATAACCACCAACTGTCTCCTACACCATGTGAAGAAGTCAACATTGAATCTGAATGCTAAGGGGTATTTCCCCAACCTAGGGGATAGGCTGGTCCACCTCTCCATATGAGGCTCAGTCAGAGGATGTGATATCAATGCTACCTGTTGCTGCATTTGAGGGACCCTCTCTAAGAAAAATGAAACTAGAAAGGAACCATATCCAAATTGTTTATGTCTACCCGTCCTACATTTGGATATTTGTTCTTTGACATTTCTGAGGAACACTGCACTCCAATTGAACAATCTGGGTTCTAAACAATGTAAGACATAATAGATTTGTGATTTATAAGCCAAGTGAGGACTATTTCTCCCTGCCAACTTGGTAATGGAAAATAGAATGGATCGAAGTGCTAAATCTCTCACATCCTTTATCATAATCCATCCACCCACCAACCGCGATCCTGGTATGAAATGCTCGACAACATATGCCTTAGTTGGTTGAGGAGTTTCCCTATGTGTGGACAAGAGAATGGGTGCCCCTCTCCTCGAAATCCCCGTTAGAAAGTATACATCTTCTAGTTCAATCTCAAGCATGTGCAGTCTGATGCAGAACACTTTCTCAACATCATAGCATAGACCAATCAAATACTCAAGCAATAGTACTTCTTTTCTCATGTTTTGAAGCTTGAAGTGTTTGAGAAAACCAAAATTTCGCAAGGCCTCCCTCGCTTGAGGGTCTTGGAGAGTGACAATATCATCAAACTCATGCTCACACTCCTTCCACTCTATCATGGCTAGCTATAGATGAAATATGAAATTACAACATTTAAATATCATTAGTCAAACTATTATGGAGAAAAAATGCCTCTGTTTAGCCAAAAAGTCAAAATAATTTTGAGTTATGCACCTAGAGCTCCCTGAAAACAACCTACAGAGCGCTAGCACTCCCTAGACATATGCACCAATGTGCTGAAATATCAGTCGATGCTCCCCTCAGTGCCTTGAGGGAGCGTCGATCCGGTTCAACGCTCTAGGGCTTCCCAAGGAGCCTGGAACACTCAAAACAAAGGTTACAATGTAGTAAAAAACCATGAAAATTGATGAGGAGGAAGAGACAACTAACCTGGTCTGGATGAATCTAGAAATGATCGCTCACAACTCCCATAGTCATCGCTCGAAAAACGTTTCAAAGAGGTGGAAAATCCAAAATCTAGAGGAGAATGGTAAAAAACAAATGGCAAAATGCAATTTTGACCTATTTTGATATTTGATAGGTTCATTTTGATATTTTATCCTTATTATAAAGTCATTTTTTCATTTTTAATCATTTTTTCGAGCAGTTACTAATGCATTATTCCCATAACATTTTGTTTTTACAGGATTTCAAGCATCGTCTTTCAGTAACCTTGTAACACTAATGAGCATAATCTTTGTTCTTTCTCGTGCTCACAAATACATGAGAATGTAACTGAGTATACTTTTATCACTTTTTTGGACTCGTAAAGGTTATACAAAAAAGGAAACCCCTCTAGTCATCTTTAAGTTCTTTTCAGACTCTCTAAATGTGAAACGATTTGCGAGTGATGTTGCTTCTTTTCATGCTCGTTAAAAGGCTCAAAAAGGGCATCTTTTGAGTAAAACATTATCTCTTTTTCAGACCTCAGGGACTAACATTACAAAAAAGGACAACCATGGAGTCTCCTTTAAGTTATTTTCAGATTCTCTAAACATGGAAAACCACCGAGTTTTTCTTCCCTTAACTCGCTAAACTAAACATTGAAGGGCCCATTTGGGAACGAACTCTTACTTCTTCCAGTTCGTTAAACAATGGAAGAGGAGCTTACCGAAGGTGAGTTATATCGAGCATGTGTTATCCTCCTCGAGCTTGTTAAATTAAAAATAGGTACTCATCTATTTGGATGGGGGAAAAATTGAAGGAAGTGGGTCAAGTTTCTTGAGAACTTTTGTAAACAACTCTTGCAGTCGCCCTTGAACATGACATTTGTTTTTAACCTTCACCCTAAACACTTGGATAATCCGCTAAACCTCTGCACTGAACCAATCCTATGAGTCATCTGAAGAATGACACAACACCCGTTGCATTATGTTTTGGTCCACTCTGTGTTTATGCTTCCAAGTCTCATGTCATGCCTCAGTGTTCAAGGGAAGTATCCGCCTCGAGAGTCAACCATCTGCAAAATTACCAGTTTCGATACCCGTGTCAGTCTATAATTCGCTCGCCATATCATCACTTTTCTGTGTCAGTTTTGTGTCGATGATGGGGGATACATCAAGGCCATCCTTCGATGAGTCTTCTCCTATTGAATTCAACACATCATCTGAGAATTAGACTTAGAAACCAGTTAGTACCTTGGGACCTGCAAGCCTCAATAGAAGGCCTCCTCACTTCCAAAAGTGGGTTTACATCATTGAACTTTGATTGGATGATTCCTTGAATGTTCAACCTCATCTCACTTATTCACATTCACTGGATTTTACTAGAGTACCTTGGGAGTCATTGACATCACTGGTGATTTCCCTCGCACTTGTTAACGGTTCACCTCAACGACCGATAATCAAGTGGTTTCTACCATGTTTGACATCAAGACATCTATTCACATGGTTAGATTCGTACTACGTTGGGATTGGGACGAAGACCTTGGGTTGAACATTTATTATGACATCTGCTTTTCTAGGTTGCGAATGAAATCATTTGAACATGCTAATTCTTATGTTGTCACATAGATCCACATTGTATTGGTCTATGGCTATGTCTTATCATCTCGTAGCTCCACTGTGTATTTTGCATGGCTACGATCAGTCTATGTCATAGAAGTATGGATCCACATTGTATCACTGGTGGCCATACCCTTAGTCAATATCATCATGGATCCGTAGTGTATTTATTGGTGGCCATACTTTGAGTCATTTATTACCCAAGCAT
>SNQJ01S0017559.1:14839-42929 GCA_010110895.2 Picea sitchensis | reverse complement strand
CATTTGGCCGTGCAGGTGACGAAGTCGCGAGGAAGCAAGGTCACGAGTTGTCGACACCTCGACACATCGGATATCGGAGGTTGGGACCCCGAGTGCTCAGTGTCACGAGCACCGAAGATACGATAGAGCGAAGTCTCGACAGCGGAGGAAGAAGTCAGCGTTGACTAGCACATCGGGTCTCGGGGATACAAGAGCCCAGAAGATAGAGAGTGAATTCCTGAACCGCGAAGTTTCGATCCTCCGATAACTCAAGGAAGGAGGGTTGCATGAAAAGAACTCTGGGTGCAGATTTCCCAAAAGGGAAATAGAAGAACCGTCGAGTTCTTCGAGCTGAGAGGAGAGAAGGTCCTGGAGGGAGAGATCGCGCTCGAGGAGTGCGGTTGGCGTCAGTTTGGTATCAGAGCGAGTTTGACTCTTTGTTTTCTATAGTAGAGAGAGAAGAATATTTCAACATGCCGCCCATAAGGGAAAGATAGTCACCCGACCCAGAAGATCGGGAGGTGAGAAGAAGAGGCAGGCCGACAGGAAATCCAGAAATGGAAAGGCAGATACGCGATCTCAGAGCGAGATTGGAAGAGATGGAAACAACTCAGAGATGCACAGCCGGTGCAGGGGATCTTAGTGATTCTGACAATGAGGTTGACACTGAACCACAAGGAGAAGTTGCAGCTGAAGATGTAGCAAATGAGCGGTTAATTAAGGCCATCGCTCGTATGAGTTCAAAGACGAAAATGGACATTCCAACTTATGAAGGAAGCCTGGATGCAGAAGAGCTTCTAGTCTGGATCAGAGCTCTTGACACCTACTTCGATTATGAGGATATCAAAGAGGATAAGAAAGTTAGACATTCTGTCACAAAGTTGAAGGGACAGACAGCATTATGGTGGGACGAGCTACAAGAAGACAGACGTTCTAAAGGAAAGCAAAAGATCAAAAGCTGGGATCGAATTATTGCGAAGATGAAAGCAAAATTCATCCCAAGGGATTATCAGATCACACTGTTCAGGTGGATGCAGAACCTGAGACAGAAGTTGATGACGGTGAAGGAATACACCGAAGAATTTTACAATCTCAATATCAGAGCAGGTCATCGAGAGAGCGATGATGAGAAGGTTGCTAGATACCTGAATGGTCTGAGGTATGACATTCAGGATGAATTAAGCATGGTAACCATCAGAACTGTAGAAGATGTTTACCAGATGGCTTTGAAAGTAGAGGAGAAGCTGAGCCGTAAGCAAGGTCAGCGAGGGCGAGGCAGAAGTCAGCCCAGAGGCAAGGCAGTTGCCCAAGACAAATACCAGAAGCCCAAAGAGGAATGGAAGAAACCCCAGGGTAATATTGAGAGAGGTGGAACCTCACAACAAGGACAGCCACAGGTTGAACAGAGAGGACAGCGTAATGAGCAGAAAGGAGATTATGCTGACTTGAACACTTTTCCTCGTACCAGAGGTAGGGGAAGAGGCCATGGTGGAGTAATCACATGCTACACATGTGGAAAGGATGGACACAAGGCAATTGATTGTCCAGATAGAAAAAAGGACAGAGGAGAAGCTGACATCGCTGAAGCGCAGAGGCATGATGTTGAGAATGAAGACACCAGAAGTGGGAGGTCACTGACGGTGCACAAAGTCCTTTTGACACCTGAGAAAGAGGTGTAGGAGAGTTCAGCTCAAAGGACCAGACTGTTTAGGACAACTTGCAAAACCAAAGACAGGAAATGCAAGGTTATTATTGACAGTGGTAGCACTGACAATCTCGTTTCAACCGAGATGGTGGAGAAGCTGGAACTGGAGACCACTGATCACCCGAGTCCATATAAGGTCTCATGGCTATAGAAGGGACATTAGGTGAGTGTCACTAAACAATGCTTAGTTGACATCAAGATAGGGGGATATAATGATAAAATACTCTGTGATGTCATTCCCATGGATGTATGTCATTTATTGCTGGGTAGACCATGGAAATATGACAGAAATGTGGTTCATGACGGGAGGATGAACACATATACCCTGGAGAAGGATGGGAGGACACAAAGATTGCTTCCGATAAAGGACAAAGAAATGAAACTGGAAGTAAGCAACACGATACTTCTCATGAGTGGGAAGGAACTTCTCACAGAGATGGAGAAGAAGGAAGATCCACAATTCTTTGTGGTCAGGAAACCGAGGATTGTCCTGACTAGCACAAGAGTGGACGACCTGCCAGATGAGATTCAGGAATTGTTGGGAGAGTTCGCTGACATCATCGTGGACGAATTACCTCATTCGTTGCCACCTATGAGGAGTGTGAGTCACCACATAGACCTCATACCAGGAGCTAGTTTGCCAAACAAAGCTGCATACAGATTGACGCCACAAGAAAATGAGGAGGTCAAGAACCAGGTCCAGGATTTGTTGGACAAAGGATTAGTCAGAGAAAGCCTGAGTCCATGTGTTGTTCCAACAGTGCTTAGTCCAAAGAAAGATGGAGGTTGGAGAATGTGCACCAACTCCAGAGTGATTAACAAGATTACCATCAGGTACATATTTCCACTACCGAGAATGGGTGATCTGATGGATTGCCTGAGTGGGGCAAATTTCTTTTCAAAGATTGATCTGAAGAGCAGATATCACCAGATTCTCATGAGGGAAGGTGATGAATGGAAGACAACATTCAAGACAAATGAAGGTTTGTACGAATGGATGGTCATGCCGTTTGGCTTGACAAACGCGCCGAGCACATTGATGAGACTGATGAATGAAGTCCTGAAGGAGTTCATCGGCAAGTTTGTTGTCGTATATCTCGATGATATACTGATTTTTAGTAAGACAAAGGCTGAACATTTGAAACATTTGGCCATTGTGATGAGGAAGCTACAGCAGGAGAAGTTGTTGATAAATATGAAGAAGTCCTCATTCATGAAGACAGAGCTCATTTATTTGGGTTTTGTTATTTCAACGAATGCGTTGAAGATGGATCCGAGTAAGGTGGAAGTGATAAAGAATTGGCCATCACTGAGAAATGTTTTCGAGGTGAGAAGTTTCCATGGATTGGCTAATTTCTATCGAAAGTTCATCAGGAATTTCAGTGGAATTAGTGCAGCAATGATGGACACAATGAAGAAGCGGCATAAAATTTTTCACTGGACAACAGAGGCAGAGAAAAGATTCAACCTGTTGAAGCGGAAGATCACGGAACGTCCAGTGTTGGTGTTGCCGGATTTCCAGAAGACATTTCAAGTGAAATGTGATGCGAGCGGATATGCCATAGGAGCGGTCCTGAGTCAGGAAGACAGACCGGTTTCATATTTCAGTGAGAAGCTGGATGAAGCAAAACTAAAATACTCCACGTATGATAAAGAGTTTTATGCTATCATACAGGCGTTGAAGAAGTGGAGGCATTACTTGATACCCAAAGAATTTGTATTGTACAACGATAATCATGCATTGCAGTTTGTGAGTCAACAGGAGAAGTTGAATTAGAAACATGCAAAATGGGTGGAGTACATGCAAAATTTCACATTTGTGATTAAACACATTTCAGGGACTGCTAACAAAGTGGCTGATGCTTTGAGCAGGAAATGTTTGTTGCTGTAGGAGTTCAGAGTCAAAACCTCGGGTTTTGAAAATCTGAAGGACATGTATGCAGGTGATGCAGATTTTGGAGAAGCGTATGAAGCAGCTGAGAATCCAGTTCTCAGAGATCGGAGTCCTTGGATAGATTACATGATCCAGGAGGGATTGCTATTCAGAGGAAATCAATTATGTATTCCAAATTGCTCCATGAGGTAGAATTTGCTGAAGGAGAAGCACAGTGGTGGATTGGCAGGACATTTTGGCCTTGACAAAACGTTCGTGAAGTTGAGAGAATCATATTTTTGGCCAGGCATGCAAGCAGATGTCAAGCGATTTGTTGACAGATGTCGAATTTGTCAGCATTCGAAAGGAAGAAAGCAGAATGCAGGTTTCTATCAGCCATTTCCCATACCAGAGAGACCATGGGAGGCGATAAGCATGAAATTTGTATTGGGTTTGCCTAAGACACAGAGAGGTGTTGATTCCATCTTTGTGGTGGTAGACGGGTTTTCAAAGATAGCACATTTTATTCCATGCCAGAAGACCAGTGATGTGACTCACATCATGAATTTGTTTTTCAAAGAGATTGTTAGACTCCATGGATTGCCGAGAAACATAGTCTCGGACAGGGATACAAAATTCATAGGTCATTTTTGGAGGACTCTATGGAAGAAGCTAGGAACTAACTTGGCATTTAGTTTAGCTTATCATCCACAGATGGATGGGCAGACAAAGGTGGTGAAAAAAATTCTAGGAGACTTGCTGAGGAGCTTGGTGACAGAGCACCATAGCAGCTGGGACAACGTATTTCCATAGACAGAATTCACATACAACGATTCGGTGAATCGGAGTACAGGAAAAAGTCCATTTTAGATTGTGTATGGAACACAACCGAGGGGAGTTTCTGAACTCAGGGAGTCAAAACAGAATGCGACTAGCAGTGCTAGCGCAGAGGAGTTCGCTGAAGCGATGAAGGAACTTCACAGCAAGGTGAGGCAGCGATTGACAGATTCAAGTCAAGAGTACAAGCGTAGAGAAGATCAGCGGAAGATACAACTTCAGTTCGAAGTTGGTGATCTGGTTCTAGCACATTTAAGGAAAGAAAGGTTCCCAAGGAAAACATACAATAAACTAAAGATGAAGAAAATTGGGCCGTGCAAGGTCTTGAGAAAGTTCGGCGAGAATGCTTATGAAATCGAGTTTTCGGACAACATTGGAATATCTCTGATATTTAATATCGTAGATTTATACCCATACAGAGCTGGAGAGGCAGAAACTGGAACTGAGGGACTAGTGATCCAGTGGACGAAGCAATTGCCAATAGCAGAAAAGCCATAGATGGAGTGCATACTGGACAAGCGAGTGGGTAAGAGGACTCGAAGAAAATAATATTTAGAATATCTGATCGAATGGAAGAACCCCCAGTGGAGGATGCCAGTTGGGAGATAGAAGCAGTAATACAGAAGCATGGACAGACAGTGCAGGAGCTCATGGACAGGAGCCCATGAAAATTTTCAAGCCGAGGAGTATGATGCAGGAGCATCGCCAACACATCAAGCGAGCCAACACATCGAGCGGAAGATAGCTGGATCAACCATCACACATTTTGAAAACACTTTGGGATTGTTGCATGATATTAAATGATTCATTTAAGATCCGACGCATTTGTATTGTAATGGAGTTTGAGCAAATAGCTCTCGTCCTTAGGAAGATGAGGCATTTAATAGATTTAATGTTGGTAGATAGAATAGTTAATTGTAGATTTGATAGCTTTAGAATTCGAGAGGGAAAACGGATATAGACACCCTCCTTTGTACATTGTAACATAACTCAGATTATTGAAGCAGGAGAGCAAGAAGAGAAAGCAGAGAGCTGTATATAGAACACCCATGTACATACATTGAATTAATAGAGGAAGCTTTGATTCAATTCCATGGTTATGTGTCTATTCTCTGTGTGTTGATGTTATGCTCGTGAATATTTGCTTCCTGTCATACATTTGCTTTTATATGTTGTGTATGTCAATTCATGGTTGAATTGAAGTCTAAGAGGGAGATAGAATGAGTTTCAATTGTTTCGCTAAGTGAACCAGAGGATTCTGCAAGGAGTGCAGTTGAATTTGTTCGCAAGGAGTGCGTGACTGCAGGGTTTACTTAGAGATAGCTTTTGTTCTCATTTTCTCAAGAGTGTAGAATTTGGCACCGGAGCCATGCAAGACGTGCATAGGATGGACAAAGTCTCAGAGTTGCAATTCTGAGTAAAAGGGAATTAAGACTGCTGCTACAGGTCAGTGCGCAGATTCGAAACTTCGACATTTAGGTGTGTTGAAGAATTGTCGCAAGGAGTGTGTGCAAAGAGTTCTCCTGAAGAGACTCGAAGGTTGTGAGATAAGATCAGGAAGGATAGGCCTTCGAATTCATCGAAGGAGGATATAGATAAGTCGTGCTTGGAAGGCTTGCTAGGAAAGTTGCAGGTTTGTGCGTAGGGTGGTGAGTTCTGCGGAAGAGTGCCTCATCGATTCGTGGAGTTCTATTGGTAAAGGACGAACAGTCGAATTTCCCCAAGGAGATTTCGTGAAGACCGGTGGGTCGTTGGATCGCTTGGAATTGCAAGGGGTTGCAGTGCAAGCGTGGAGAAAGGTTCGAAGCTCAGGAGGGAAGAAGCCATTGATCAGGATCGCGAGGAGCGTTGGTTCTACTCGTGGATCGGCATATCGGGAGTTCGTGAGGTAAGACTCCAAATCTACACAATAGAAGTCATGATATAACGAGATGCGATAGAGCTGTGTGGGACACAGGAGATATTGAAGGAAAGGTGGCATAAACCATCGGAGGTTCGACACCTCAGGCATCGGGCATCGACAGGGAAATTATTTGACCTCGCGAGTAGTGAAGTCACGAGGCAACGACATTCCAAGTATCGACGTCTTGGGCCTTGGGAGTCGAGGTAGGAGTCATTTGGCCGTGCAGGTGATGAAGTCGCGAGGGAGCGAGGTCACGAGTTTTCGACACCTCGGCGCATCCGATATCGGAGGTTGGGACCCCAAGTGCTCAGTGTCACGAGCACCGAAGATACGATAGAGCGAAGTCCCGATAGCAGAGGAAGAAGTCAGCGTTGACTGGCGCATCAGGTCTCGGGGATACGAGAGGCCAAAAGATAGAGAGTGAATTCGCGAACCGCGAAGTTTCGATCCTCTGATAACTCAAGGAAGGAGGGTCGCATGAAAAGAACTGTGGGTGAAGATTTCCCAAAAGGGAAATAGAAGAACCGTCGAGTTCTTCGGGCTGAGAGGAGAGAAGGTCCTGGAGGGAGCGATCGCGCTCGAGGAGTGCGGTTGGCGTCACATGACATGGGATAGGGTGGAGGAAAAAACCCCACGACAACAGAGGAGAGAGGCCTGGAAAACCCTATGGCGACAAAGGAGAAAGGCCAAAACCCCGCAATGACAGAGGAGAGAGGCCAAAACCCCATGAAAAAAGAGGAGAGAGTGAAGGATATTTGGCCAAACCTGACAGCGACCATCTCGTGGAGTGGAGATGTCACCAAAATTGGTAATTTCTGACTGGTTTGTCATGAGACACTATGCACACCCAATATTAGTTTCATTTCCACTTCAATGGGTTTCAATTTTGTTTCATTTCCATTTCCAGGTTTCATTTCCATTTCCACTTCAATGGGTATTTCTGCCATGCCTTCTTCAATGGTTACCCCCTCATTCATGGATATTTGTTGGTGCTCATCCTACAATATGTAAATGAATCTCATAAGGAGAATTAACCCAACCAAAATATTTTCCCAAAATTGCATCCACCTCGTCAAGGCTGAAGGTGTGATGATCTTTCCCTAACATGTGCTTTAGTCATTAACTATGAATAAATGTCCAATGGAAAGGAAAGAATATAAGAGAGGAAGACCTCATATAAATAATGCTAAATAGAGGTAAACCAAACTACACATTCTCCATTTTAAATGTAGTTAATTATTTTCCTATATATTCCTTTGTAAATACTTATTAGAAATTCTAATATTTTAAGATAAATTCATGCTCAAATGAGCTAAGCCAATCACCTAAATTGAACAATTGAATCTTAATTTTTTTTTTATGGCTTATTATAGTCAAAATACAACAATAGTGCAAAAGTGGTAAAAAGCACATCACTACATTGTATACATTAATCTTCTATGGAGAAATTTTCAAAATAGTTTCACTATAGATCATGGTTGATCCAAAACCACAATGTTTTATGTTGTATAAGTACAAAACTATGGGGGTTAATCTTTTTAGCACAATTAGCTTTTGCACCCAAGTCAAAAAATTTTGTTATGTAGTGTAGCCTATGGATTGGGGCATTATTCTTGTCCACAAATTGGGTTATGGAGTCAGATGCACTAACAATGGTAGAAGGGGGATGTAGGTCTTGTGATCCAGGTGGACATTCTAGATGAGAGTGAACTTTCAATTCAAAAACCCAACCTACCCCTACTTGCTCTAATACAAAACCCCTTACCTAGTAGACACCACAAATTCTTGTATACATCACAACTTAGAAACTATTCTATGCATTGACATCTTTGGCCTAAATTACCCCTTTGGCCTAAATGATGCATGCATATACTTCCATAATTTGATAAACCTACGATGAAATTCCCAATGGGGTTTCTCTTTTCTCTTTTTAATATAAAGAAGCTTATACCATAGGCTTTGACATCCCACTCATGATTTTTCATTGTATTGGGTTCATGTATGTATCAAATAGGTCTTGTAATCATTCTAGAGCCATCAAATGAAGCTTCTAAATGCCTTGAACACCATTTCTTATCTCACCACCAAGAAATAAGTCATTACATTTAAAATAATAGGGATTTGTTCCTTAGTGGAGTCACTATATGTGTAATATAATTTTATGAATGTGAATGGCCTTGATGGTGATTTTATGAAGTTTTCTATGCAACTATGAAACTTATGCAACTATGCAACGAACAACTTGATATTGAGCTTACTTATGCAACTTCTGCAACTTATGCAACTATGCAACAAGACTTTGATGATATTATAACTTTATATTGAGCTTACTAAGGAACACAACACCATTTCATCTAATATATCATCAATGAATGAAATAGGGAACGTCTCCTTGATGGTGATTTTATGAAGTTCTCTACAAAGAAATAACCTATGGAAGATAAATTGGAGCATGATAAAGGGCAGACAACCCAAGAGGGTGACGAGGCCTACCTAGCTATCATAATAAACTTAGTTTGCATTATGGAAGACTAAATCATTGGCATTTATGAAGACCGAGGTCTAAATAAGTCTACACATACCCACTACATTTCCTAAATAAGAATGGACACATTTATGAGTTGTGAGCTAAATACTATCACAAAACTTCATTTTTTGGGGGATTGGTTAATTTCTATAGATTCTTTATTCCAAGATTCTCACACTTGACTAGACAACTTAACCAAATCTTAAGAGGGAATTTGAGGAAACAAGGCTTCATCATCTAGACCAAGGTGCAACGACAAGTTTTTGAAGAAGTGAAGATGTTGAAGCTATGCACTACACCTATGCTTACACTACTATGCATTTCTCATCCTTTTGATATAGAATATGATGCATATGACTATGGGATAGGTATTTTTTTGACACAACAATGTCATTCCATTGTGTTTTACTTAAAGACATTCAATGATGCAATCCACAACTTTTGAAGTTATGATAGAGAGATGTGCTCCATTTCTTAAGTAGTTCACTAGTGGAGACACTATGTATAGGGAAAATAAATTGTTATTCAATCTAACCATAAGCCACTACAGACCTAGAGCAAACTTGAGAATACACCACATATGAAACTAGGTGGGTGTGTAATATCTCCAACAATATCATCTATTATCCTTTCAATCTCTTGATGAAGATGCACAGGCCAGTCTCGAGAAATCCAAGTTGTGGGATATCTTTTATCAAACTAAATTCCATGTCATTGAAGCACTCAGTCTCCATGATTAAAAAATCATTTTTTTCCCAAGTCTCTACTATCTTCTCATTTTCTTATATATGGTCCACCAACAACACAACCAATGCAAACTATTCAAAATGGAAATAGAAATCTTAAATTCTTAAATTTAAGTGGTATATGTTAGCTAAACAATATTTAAAATTTCATAAAGTAAGTAGTTCA
The DNA here is from genome assembly GCA_010110895.2 of Picea sitchensis. Classification (NCBI taxonomy): domain Eukaryota; kingdom Viridiplantae; phylum Streptophyta; class Pinopsida; order Pinales; family Pinaceae; genus Picea; species Picea sitchensis. The sequence continues at coordinate 33,193 of SNQJ01S0017559.1, read as the reverse complement.
TATCCTTCTTAAATTCCAAATTTCATAAAGGTGGAGAGGACTCCCTCACCCTGACATGTTTCAAAATGAAATATTTAGCACTGAAAACTTTTTGTAAGGGCAGAGGGCTTATTTTCCTTATTTGGGCACGATAAAGGCCTCTAAACACATCCATTTTGCACAAAACCACCTAATAGCACCTGGAAGACCACTCCAAGGTAAAATACCTCACAAAGAGGGAATGTGCCATGGTTGGAGGCCTTGCTCACAACACATGATGCCTAGAAGGTTTATTTTCCATCATAAGGATATTGTTTCCCTATTATTATCATGGTCAATACATTGAGATTTGTCTTTAGTGAGGGAAACATCTTAATGGAAATCATATCCACCCCCCAGGAAAAGGACCCCCTAGTGAGGGTTCATGTCATAGTTCTAGGTGTTGTTCATAGCACTTGAGCTCATGAAGGTTCAATTAGGGATTAATTTCATTGTTTCCCACCTTGACCAGGTTTAGGAATGAAGACCCATTTCCAATGCATAAAACCTACTAATGGTTCCCACATGCCACTCATAGGCTTGCAAAAAACCCATACAATGGACTCATGTGTTGGCTCAAGAACTCATTCAAGGCTCTTGAGCTCAAGAATATTCAATAATATATTGAGGCACTTGTTTTCCTTCCTCGACCATGGTCAAGATCCTATGATATATAATCAGTGCACAAAACCTCCTAATGGAGTCCATATCCAACTTTGACGCTAAAAACCCCTTATATAGAGCTTGTGTTATGGTAATTTGCAGGTGTTGTTCATGGTGATTGATCCTAATAAGTTATGTTTAGGGAATAAGGTCCAAGCATTTTCCTCCCCTAACCATTGCATTTGATCTCAAGAAGGTTTGGTTAGGTCTTAAGACCCTTCTTTCCCTCTTAAATATGTTAAACCCTCAAGATCCATTTATATTGTACAAAACCTACTCATGCAACCATATCCTGGTTTGGATTCTAAAGAACACCAACTAAAGCCCTGAGAACCATTCCTAATGGGGGGTCTGGCACATTTTTATTTAGGGCATATGTTTTTGTTTAATCATGGTACTTGTATCCCTCAAATAGTCCAAAAATAACCTACAAGGGTCCTATGTGATGGTTCAAGGACTCGTCCAACACTATATCTTGAGAAGTTGTGTGGGTTGTAGTTGTTGTTCATAGAATTTAAGCCTAAGAATGTTCACGTAGGGAACAAGTCCCTTGTTTCCCTCCCTTGAGCTTGGTTAGACCTTGAGACCCATTCTTGGTTCAAAACTAACTTATTCATGGTGCCCAAATTCCACTTGGAGGTGAATGATATGTTACATAGGTCATATGTGGTGGTTTGACTACTTGTCTATGGTTCTTGAGCTTGAGAAGCAAGTTTTAGGGTTTAAGACTCTTGTTTCCTTTCATCCAATATAGTCATGAACCTAAGACCCATCCATGATGATCAAGAAGACCTCATAGTGTCACCCATATTCAAATTGGATGCCAAATACTCCCTAGAGAGGACTTGTGTCATGGTTTTTAGGTGTTGTCGATGGTGGTTGAGCTTGAGAATGTTTAGTTAGGGCTTTAGGCCATTGTTTCCAACTTTCCATGTTTATGCCTCTACACCCATTTTGAATGTAAAAAACCTAATCGTGATGCATGTATCCCTCTTAAAGGCCAAAGTTCTATTATGTTGGTTTGAGGACTTGTTCAAGGCTCTTGATCATCTTCAAAATCTTCAACAATATTACAAGGCACTTGTTTTAATTCTTTGATGGTAGCTAAGGTCTTGTGACCCATCCATGGTCTTGTGTGGTGACTTGAGGACTTGTTCATGGTTCTTGAGATAGATATGATATGTTTGGGGCTTGATTTGTTGTTTCCCTCCCTTGACCATGGTTAAGGGCTTGAAGCTTGTTTCCCTACCACAACCATGGTTAAGGCCCCAAGACCCATATGTAGTATGCAAAACATGTAAATGACACTCATGACCAAATCATAGGCCAAAGACATTGAAGTGAGAGCTCATGTCATGGTTTCTAGGTGTTGTTCATGGCACATGAGCTTGAGAAAGTTCAATTATGGCTTACGTCCTTTACTCCCCCCTTAACCATTTTTAGGTGTTAAGACCCATTTCTAGGGAACAAAACCTACTCATGGCACCTGTATGCACCTTGGAGGCCTTCAAGGAATCTTACAAATGAGTGATGTGTTGGTTAAGGCCTCTCTACCCGTCCTTACTGCAAACAACCTCCTAATGGTGTCCTTATCCAACTCCGATGCTAAGGACCCCCTAGAGAGGGATTGTGTTGTGGTTTCTAGGTGTTTTTAATGGTTATTGATCTTAAGAAGTGACATTTAAGGCCCTCATATCCCACTCAAGTGCTACAAAACCCTAACCATGATGTACCCAATAACTATGCCATGTGTGGAACCGAGAGATGTTATTTTTTAGGGCCTTTTTTGTGGTTTAATCATTGCACCCATATCTCTCTAGTAGGCCAAAGATACCCTATGAAGGTCCTGTGTCATGGTTCAAGGATGATTTCAATGAAATAACTTGAGAATCTTCATGGTTTTTCTTTTTTGTGCTTGACTCAAGAATCTTCATTTAGGACATAAGGCCATTATTTCTCTCCCTTGACATTGGTTATACATTAATACTAATTATTGGTTCATAAATAACCTAGTCATGGATCCCATATCCCATTTGGACATTAATGATACCCCTTCATTGATATGTGACCCAATCCTTCTCTCAGAGACTCCTTCTTATCTCTCCGTGGGATGGTTTGGGTGCTAAATCTCTAGCAATGGTAACTAAAACTAGACCCTTTCCCTTGACTCCTTTCGATTTTTCATTATGAGATTTGGAAACATTATTGATCATGTTAGGCCACTCACCCACAATATAGTTGTTTAAGTTACTAGGTCCATCCTTTTTAATCTCACCGACTTGTTGAAAAACTTCTTTGGATACCATGCAAGTATTTTGATCATGTGATAGGCCACAAGGATTGCACCATGGTAAAATTTCATGGTCAACAACATTGTTAGCACCCAATGTATTTGGAACTCCTTGATTGTATTAAGGTTGCCTAGACTTATCCCAACCATTATTTCCTCTTTGTTGAATTTGTCTTGTTGATTTTTTCTTTCTAATTACATAATCTTGTTTAGCATGGCTTGATTTTTTTATTGAAGTGTTTATGTTTGTTTAGCAAAATTAGCCTCCATCATATTCATCGCATCTGAAATAAAGGTCATAATTTCATATTTCAAACTATTTGTATTGACTACACTTTTCTTGGGCTCCCTTCCCTACTTAAGGAATTTTGTTAACCTTTGTTTTGTAGGAACATAGATTTATTGGGTACTAAGATCTCCATGTTTACACCTCTTATGTCTTGGAAAGGTTAAGAATTTCAAGAGAACATAAAAATTTGAAATCCTTATTGACAGTCCTCTTATGAAACAAGGATTTGTATCATTTTTTCTTTATTACATTGTTCTTTTTAGTGTTTGACGTGAACACATTTATTCACATGTGGGTTCATAATTAAAAAACCCCCTTTGTGAATGAACATGATAAGATATTTGCCAACAAGGTGAAGCCCCCGTGATCCTTATGAGTATTTAATATGTGTATGGTGGTCTCTATAATCATAAAAGTCTACTATGCTAGAAATGATGCCATTTAATTCAATATTGTATAAGTGTACTAAGTGAACTATGACATTTGCATGGTATTTTTAAAATTTGGGTCATTTTGCTTCCATTTATCTAGATAATTAGTTCATACTTTATGTCATAAGTAGTGCACACATAGTAAAATATCAAGAAATTATTTCTTTGCTTAAAACCTCTTTCTCCTTCCCATAGCTATTTTTCATTTCTTTCATTTCATTTTCCTCTTCCATGGTTTAAAGAGTCGAGTCGAAACACCATCAATTTCACGACCATTCCTTTGAGTAACAACAACCTAAAATCAAGCGCTAATTAAAATTTATCAAGCAATTTTTATAGGGCTCTTCAAACCCATCTTAGCTTAGGTGTAGATATTTGGAATAGGATTGTGAGAATAACTTTCCAAAGCTGCTAAAAAAACATAAATCTTTGAGTTAGGGAGTGAAATCCAGTTTCTATATCACTAACTTTGGGAAGCCCTTCTAACACAAGGGTCAAACACAAGGTCACATTGGGGCCAATAGAGTAATCAAACCTTCTTTGTTGGTCTTGGTGTCGATTATTGACTGCCCCCTCTCTGCTTTGGTATAGTAGGTGGTACCATAGAAGCCATACTCTTTTAGACTTCCTACCCAAGGTTACAACACAAGGAAGGTGGTGTTGTACCTGGGATTGACGTTGGATAGACTCACTCAGACTCCTTGGAGGTTTTCCCACTGCTCGGTGAGGTAACTTGCACCAGGGCATTAGTTCGTTAAGTAGGTTGTCAATGTAACTTTCCCACCCGCTGAAACTCAACCCCTTCACGCATCGATCCTGCGATGTTGGATTCCATCAACAACTAGAGATTCTTTGTGAGAAGGTTTGTTTGCATGCTTGACTCCTAGATTAATTAGCGTGTGCTGTTGTTTCTCCTTAGTTGGACTTAGGATTGACTTTGTGTCTAATGGCATCAGTTCTGAGGTAATTCCTCATTAAATGATCAATACAAAATATGGACACCATTAAAATAAAAGGGAATAAAGAGGTAACAAATAGCTCATACCTAACTTACGTCTTATAATTATGAAGAGGTTGTCAAAGTAAGTAGAATGTTAAGACAATGTTGGAAACCTTAATCCAAGTATATAGATGTTCAATTAGATTTCAAAATGCAAATTTAGTTCTCAATGGTTTGACCAAAACTCGTAAAATTAGAAAAAGGAAACCTCCCATTCAAGTGTATGAAAATTCAAAAAATCGAAGAAAACCTTTGTGATTGAAAGTGATAAATTGGACCTTGGAATAACAAAAGTAAAGTACTAAGAGAGTTGATTGCCAATAAAGGAATTATTGTAATGTTCAATGGGATGCAAGTTTTTAAATTAGAACAAGCATTCAACTTTGTTGTATATTAAAGGTTGTTACAACACTAATCAGAGTAAGTAGTAGCAAGGGATTGATTTTATTGATTGAGGTTATTAGGAGTGCACTTTAATGCATCCAATTAAGTATGAATTTTATATGCCCATAGTATCGTGGATGATCATTATTAGTGTAGGGTTTTTTTCATTTTTTGAAAAGTGGGTTAGAACAATGTTGTAAGCTAAGTGTTGGGTGGGGGATAAGGAGTCTTGTGAAGGGGAAATGGAAGAGTTAACACTGAACATGTTGAAATTGGTGGTTTAAGCAATTGAAGTTTATGAAATGTATCATTGTCTCTTGTAAGTATGCAAGGATAGAGGAATAGTTCCAATCATGGTTGTTGTCAAATTCACGATGACCAAGCATGTCGAGTTCACTAAGTTGGATGGTGTTGCTAGAGTGGAGATGATATATGATTTCCCATTCATATAATTCTATGGGACATTTGACATGCATTTCATCATCAAGAATATTTATAGAATCATTGTTTCGAGGTTGTTAAAGTTTTTAGTTAATATGTCATGGATTATATGAGTTTTTTATTTGTTCCGAATTTTCAATAATTTCTTAATTAGAGAAACCAATGTCAATGGGAATACTGTGAAAATGTTTGTAGAGAAATATATCACTCCAAAAAAAATTGGAATAATAATCTACTTCTTTTTTTCCTAGGGAAAACATCATGTGAAAAAACCTTCGAGTACTTCCCCGTGATCCATGCATGGTAAACGAGGTAATTGTCGACCCTAAGTATGTATCCAAACCTCGATGGGATTAAGGGAGTTGAAATTTTGAACTTCGCAACTTCAGGGGAGATATCTCACATCTGGATCAAGGTTGCTTGAGCTAACCCTCAAGGCTATAACAATCTGAATATATAGAAGGAATTGTAAAGTATTGGTGAAAAACATGGACAATCATGGTGTGCTCCCTTTTTTTCCACTTTTCCTTTGTCTAAAGAGCATCAAAGAACCAATTTCTTGCAACATCAATAAGTGGCAATGGATCTAGAGAAATAGGTCATTTCATGTATGTGCCATTGAGTCTTAGTGCTGAAAGAGTGTCACTTGCATCAAGTGGGACATGCCTAAAATATTTTGAATCACATTCAAGGAAAGACATTATTGACTGCAATTTGTTAAGGGAAGTTTTTTTTATCATATGGCATGTTTCTTATGATCCTATATCATGTTCAACAATAGTTTTCGTAAAGAAATTTTGAATTGCAATTACAATAGGATCCTGTGTATCCGCAACTTGGGGGATTTTGGTTAGCATATGGTGATAAATTTCTGAATTTTCCTTTGCTTTAAATGCATACTTGGAAATGTACTTTAGCACAACATGATGAGAGAGAACATGTTTGAAGTAAATATATCATATTTGTGGATGTTTAATCTATCATCATTTTGAGTAGGGTTGTATTTTTTATGATCATGCTTGTCAATGAACATGGTAGATGTAGCATGAAACTCCCATGGAACTTTATGCCAACAGTTAAGGGTGGAACCTTTCTTTTGCAAATATGAATATTCATTGCATTTTGTGTGTTGTTGAACATGGTTAAATAGTTCCTCATAGTATTGAAGTGGATTGGATGTGAATATTTATACTATTCTTAGCATGTAGGTATCATTAAGAATTGAGCGATGGAATTGGATATTCCTATGGTGGATATATCATGAGTTTCAAGATACAACATATTTATCAAATAAATATTTTGTAGAATTTACCAATTAGGTCATTTACCAATTAGTTCCTCCCAATGAAGTGTGTTCATATATTGTGCATTTTCCAACCATATGAAACTATGAATATGGGTGGACCATATATTCCTCCACATATGAAACTATGAATATGGGTGGACCATATATTCCTCCATTGATACCAACATGAAACAAAAATTATAAAAGGATGCATGTGAAGACAAGAGTTTTAGTTAATAAGAGTGTGGGAAATAAAGTTAGATGTCTAACTTGTACTAGTATTATTTTGCATGGAGGCATTTCTCTCAAACCTCTTCATAAAAGATTGTGAATCTATGGTGCATGCACAAATATGTGAGATGTGGGTTTATGGTAATTTTTTTAATTCTCTAATCACATTGCTCATTTGCATTATATGGAGCTTTGTCGGTCATGACCTTGTGTAAATAATTCCATTTGGTGATTGCTGCACTAAGTGTAAAGAACAATGTTGGAGTGCCTAGTTGTGTGATCATATCTATTAGTTCATTCCTTGATTTGTTTTATCATGATCTTGTTCCATGGATAGATGAGTCAAAGTGCATAAGTTGTTCTATGAGTGTGTCATTAGGTAGTGTTGAAAGTCATGGAAAATATCTCCAATATATGTTGGACAATTGTACTCAATGTTTTTATTCACAAAGACAACAGTTTTTGCTTGGCTATGATGGCACATCATAAAGTTGTACAAGAAATAACAAAATGTAGGAGGTCTACCAAATCTATTATCATGGTAATTGAATAGGTGTGAAGCATAATATTGCATTTCAATTTCCTTAATTCATGTTTATTTGAACATGGTAGCCCCTAAGGGGATGGGGGTGGGGAAAACCATAGAAAAGAGTCTCTTTGTGTTGTATTCATTGATAGGTGACAAACCAACAAGTGGTCAATCAATGGAATTAGTGGATATGTAATATGTAGATTACAAGTAGATCCTTATTTCTTCTACCTCTCTACATGCTTTTGGGAGCATGCATACAAAATATAATGGTTTCTAGTCTTGTGGGTTAATAGAGGCATTGTATCCCTCATGAAGTTCTATGTGGCTATTTTGTGTTTCTTGAATATTACTTGTGACAAGGTGAGTCATGGCAGGCATGTTTGTAAGTTTAGTAGGAAAATAAGAAATTGTGGTTAGGTTAGTTGGACATCCTTATAATAAGAATCATGTTCTAACTTATACTTCAAACTTGCCATAATGCGATATCTACTAACAAAAAAATCATAATATATTTGGTAAGAGTTTTTCCTTCTCACAAGCAAGATGTCCAAGTCCTCAATTTGGTGAGGCAAGTAAGTGACAAATGTACTCATGTACTATGGGAAATTGATAGTGTGAATACTATATTTGTATTGTCCACCACTTGTGTGGTTTACTTGCATTATTGAATTCACTCTTTCTATGAGCATTTCCTCAACTTGAGTAAGCATATCTAGTACAAATGGTCATTTTTCAGGGTCCATTTTGTTCCATATGGAAAGGTGATGGCATTTTTCTCTGCAATGCATCTACAACAAGCATAGTTTTAATGAAAAGTTTTATTTGAATCCTTGGAATTAGGGGTGTTACCCCTAATTATTTTCCATCTTCTTTTTATGTTCTACTAACAACACATGATTGGTAGACTCTACCATCTCCATAGAATACCAAAGATCATGGTCTTCCAGCATCATTTATGCTTAACACTTCCATGGGATGAAGTTAGAGGGAAATTCAAAATTTGTATTCATATCTAAGACTAAATGTAGTCATACCATTGCTCCTGGAACAAACTGCTAAACAAAATATGTCAGCAACCCAAAAGAAACCTATCACAAGACCACAATGATATTATAAAGACACATCTTTAACATCTCATCCCTAAAACCTTTCAATATCACCCTATCATAGGTAGTATCTCTACTATACATACACAAATTCCTAGAATGTTTCATTAAATGCACTCTAATACCATAAAACATTTGACCATGTTGAGAAGATTTTTCACTCTAGAAACTAACCTAAAACTATAGATCACTAAAGTTGAAAAACTTATCAAAATTTATGTTATAGATTACTTTAACCTACAAACACATGCCATTGATAATTAAAACAACAAACATTCTAATATAAAGATTCAAAACATCATCATTGATTTTATATTAAATCTGAAATAGAAAGCTAAAGCTATAGCTCAAAACTCAACTCTTGGACCATAAAGTGGTTTTCCTTAATTCCCCTTTGTAAACTAGTAATAAGAGAGGTACAATGAACATAAATGCATGGAAAAAATTCTGTAGTGTGAAATCTAACCATAGTACATATTGGTTTCATGGATAAGCGAGTCGAATTAAGGTGCACCCACCTAGAGATTCATACCCTTCACTAAGTTAGGAATCCAAATGCATGAATGACCCTACTAATTTAGGTAGTTGCACCCTCTAATTGTGCATCCAAAACTAAATATATACAAAATTTATTTAGAACTTTGAATATAGAAAAAAAAGTTCAAAAATTGGAACTAGGATGATGATGGACTACTCACTAACAACACATGCACATGCGACTGAAGGTACAACCAAACAGGTACCTGTCAGATATTTCTTCCTCGAGTGAGGGAAGCTTAGGAAAAATAGAAGGAAATGCAACTGCATCTAGTAGATATGATATGCAAACAAGGACCAGAAGTGAAAAAGTCAGAAGAAAATCCCATAGACGCAAGAAATTTTTTCTTGCCGAAGGAGGATCATGCTATTATGATGATGAGAGCATAGGAAACATAGAGGTGCCACTCATGTATAAGCATCTGGTGAAACAATGGGTACCTAAGGAACTGGCTCCATTAGACACTGACTTCATTTTCAACAATAGGACATATCGCATTGCACCATCCTCCCTGCATGACCTGGGGCTATTTTCCATGGATGGAATAACTATAAAATACAATACCGTAACTAAATTGATGGACTATATCACACTGTGTTACAATTATAACGATTGGATGCGGCGGGTCCGGTACATGCAAAGTATGTAGAGATATGCACTCGCCGCAAATTATATACAACTAATAAACAATGATAAAAATAAGGGAGCGACTATCTATATGGATGGAGGGCCTAAAGATTCTGGAAATATCGCAGGGTTTATAAACAACAAATGACCTGGGACAACAAACAAGCAACCGAATTGAATATATGAGGGACGCGAAGAGAATCGGGTAGTCCTGTGCACAATAAAAAAGATAGCTGTCGGGGAAGAGTTATTAGTAGATTACCATTTGAATCGAATAGTAACATTGACTAATAGTGTGTGGGTACTTATGCAACACCTCTTTAAGCAAACTCTACTTATTGCATTATATATATTTTTATCTTTAACAATGTTTTAAATATTTCACGATCCCAATTTTATAATAATGTGGGAGGTTGATCATTGAGGTTGATTTTATTTGGGTGGAAATCAGTTTTTTTGTTATTGTTAACAATTTTTTTAAATATTTAGGGGTTATAATTATATTATAATGTGGCAGGATGATCGTGGAAAAGGGCCATCCATAGAACATGTAAGTGATTATCAAATTCAACTTTCATTTTACGTGAATTTTATTGTTTGTTTATATAATTTTATTTGTGTGGCGATCGACTATTTCATTTGTTTATATAACTGAAATAATATTGATTTTGTTGAAATTATATGTAGTTAGCAGACCATGTTGATCATGATTACGTCGATGAGGAGGCGTTGTATTCATCCCCTGATCCGATGATATTAATAAAAAAGATCATTAAACTGGACAAGAAACTTGCTAGCTTGTTAAACCATCCAGATCAAACTCTTAACGTCCTAGAAAGGATCAATCTCCTTATGTCACAAATTAACATATATAAGCTAATAACCATAATTTAAAGTGTTTTTTTAATGTACTCATATGTTCAATTATGAAAGTCTTTTTTTTTAACTTTTACATTATCTCACAAAAAAACATTTTTTTTTTATAAAGAGATATTTGGAGCATGTTTGGCCTAGTGTTGGCAGTAGTGGCACTGCAGAGACACCACAGAATCCTATCATGGGTTGTCATATAGTTGCTAGAGTACTATTTACTTCTCCATCTTCTGCACCTAATTTAGATAGGAGCCATGACACACACCGCCAAGAATCCACACAATGGTCATGCTCTAGAGGTGGTGATAGAGATGAGGTTGATGATATGGTTAACATGGTTGCATTTCCTGGATCTAGATGTGTGACCAACACAGGGACCTTTCCGTGCACATTTTTGGTCGACGATAATGAACTTCCATTCAAACAAATAAGATTCCTTGGTATTTTTTCATATTTTAACTGTTTCATGTTGTCCATCTCATACACATATCATCTAGATTATTATTTTTAAATTAATGATCATATATTTTTGTGTGTAGGAAACGACCATTTTTATAGGCACCTGGAGAGAAATACCATGTTTATTTTTGGGGCAACCTTACGCATGAGGTGGAATTGCCAGAATTCCAACCTCAAAAAGGAACTTATGGATTATCTCAAAGGCCTCTTTGGAGTAGGGATGATTTTAAGGATGGAAATTTATTTTAAAATGTAGAAACCTTGGCGAATCTTACTAATCCTTCGTATGCCAACTATAAATGTTTGGCGATTTTTTTGTAAAAATATTCAAATTTATAAGGATTTTATATAGTTTATATAAAAATTTGGCGATTTTTAAGGTAAAATAATTTTGTCCTTTAGAATTTGGGCGAATCATTTTTAGAATAGTGAATCTTTTTTTGGGAAAAACCATGGAAACTTAGCCCATGGGTGAAATTTAGCCCCTAAAATCATCGCTACTTTGGAGTAGACACGTTCAATAAAAAAGTGGTCACCTCTGCATCGGACGAATATTTAAAATATACGTGGGATGTTTATACACGAAGCTTGGTAGGAAACCCTAGGTATGAGCATCCTCCCCCGATTCCATAGAGGGAGTGGAAGGCGATCATTGATGATGCAAAATAAAATATATTGAAAAAATAAGGAGAAAAAATAAATGGTACCCCAAGGTAAATTACAATATTTTGCTTTCAATACCTTTAATTTTCTTTAGATCTAAATAAAAGTGTGGTATATAACATACTTGAAATTTTTTATGTTAGGTTGCTTGACATTTTGAAGCTAACGAAAGGAAGGATTTCCAAACATGGCCAACACAAGATAGGCCAGGGAGGCTACTCAAGGTTACATTCATGAATCATAAGTACCCAAACATCTTAAGAATATTATTTGTATCGCCTTACAACTTTCAGGTAATTGCAGACAAAAACATTAAAAAAACATGCTCTTATGCAATGCAGGGCGACGATTTCGGAACTAAAACCACAGAGGAAGACCTCCAACTTGGTTACAAGTATGGCTATAAAGCCGTGGTTGATTGAAGGAAAAACACGGGGCAGACCCCAAGTTACAATTTGCGGGATAAGGTAAATAAAAATCAGTCCACATTAACCATTCATTACTTATAAAATATGTAAATGTTTGATATCGTTCATAAATTTAATGTCTTACTTTGTTTTAATAAGGGGAGCAACACTATCAACGAAACCATTAGTACTGGACAACAAAGTATATTTGGAACATATTTTGAATGATGTCATGTCCCCTCTTTGAGACATACAGGTGAGTACACTAGTGGTACATTTTTTTTTTTTAAATTCAAGACAAAAGTTACTCGACATTAACATACTTCAATATTACATATTCATTTCTCATTTACATCCTACCCTGCAAGTTCATTATTCAACATCATTCTACTAACAGAATAATCCATTCTACTAACAAAATAATCATATCTCAAAGGAAATCAAGGATATATATACCCATCCAACCTACTTGCAAGGTTAGGACCTCCAAGACACATAATCAATGCTCAAGTCTAGGATTCATCCGATTGATTTTGACCATTTAAGGTCTCAAGACTGGCGACTGTTATGAGGAACAAGGAAGTATCTAATTCCCATAACTTCAATCTACTTCAAGTTTAAAAAAATAACAACATTTAAAAACACAAATTCTTCAAGTACACATAAATCAGATAACAAGTTCACTATGACGACCTTTGAGTCAATATGACACCCAAAACAACGAGTACAACAATTGTAACTTTTGAAAGATTCTGAGATAAAAACAATCTTACAAGGATACGTTCTATCTCCTTATTACTTCTCATATTCCAGCACTAATTCAATATTATATCTAAGAATGCACTCAAATATCTATAACCATGTAATTAGGTGATAATTTTCCTACGCTATTACATTTTCAAATCTCCAGATATGCTTGATATCCTAACACCTAAGCTAGGTGATTCAACTAATGGAACAAGAACGTTCTTGTAAAATCATCTTATTCCCCTCTTTGAGGTTTCGCGCTCTGAACAAGTAACTTACTTATCAATACACAAATTGTAAATGAACCATGTCGCTTCCTAAATTGATTAATATAAGATTATTAATACATTCATCATTGGAATTTATTACTATTAATTATTAAATTACGAGATAATAACATATAGATGTAAAAAGGACACTAGTCTAACATTAACAATATGGAACTTCCATAAATTAGATCAAGTGAAGTACAATAACTAAATTTTACGATTTACCCATACAAGATTTGAACACGTGTAAAACATTTTCCTTTGCCAAATATTAGTTTATCAACCATCACTACTACATTAAATAANAACAATATGGAACTTCCATAAATTAGATCAAGTGAAGTACAATAACTAAATTTTACGATTTACCCATACAAGATTTGAACACGTGTAAAACATTTTCCTTTGCCAAATATTAGTTTATCAACCATCACTACTACATTAAATAAAGGAGGCTATAATCCTCTCTGCTAATTCATGGATTTTGGAATTACGCAACAGGAGAATGAATTCGAGGTTACTAAAGCTACAAGAGGTAAGTTCCAGATCTGCAAATTAACGTACAAAATTTGAGTAAATCAGTGAATCGGTTCTAGGAGAGGTTCAGGCGTTGAAGTATGTCCATCAATTTCTCTAGAAGTTTACCCAGAGGTCAAGGGAATGAGTCAGACCACTTATTAAATAAAAAATATAGTTGATTTAATCCAAAGCATCAATCAATACAGTCTCATGGGTGAATTGAGAGAAACAACCTAGATTGGGCAGAAGCGAAAAACTCGCTACAACGAAATAGAAGAGAGAGAGAAAATCAAAAGAAACTCATTCTAAAAAACTTTAAGACATGAAGAAAATTCATAAGATAACAATCATTAACTCCCTTAATCCTGCGAGTCCAAAGGAACTATAAATTTGGTTGAAATTATATAAGTCTGGTAGTGACAAACTCGAATTGAAGAACCGAGAGGGAACTGTAATTATTCTTTTAATAGGTATGAGTTAGATAGAACCAATCTGAATTACGAGCAAACTGAGAAAACTAACAGTAGTCTAATCCTATCAGCACAAGGATTAATAAACCAAACTCGCATTGCTCAATGCACCATTATTATCATCATTTAACATTCAGATAATTTCCTCATTGACACATGTACACATGCACAATTTAATTTCCTTTTTAATTAATAAATTAGGATTATTCACCCACACACTTGTCATACCCTCCCCAAGCTGCATAAGTAATTACAAATTTTATTTTATTTAGAAAGTCAATTTCCCTCACACTCTCTAAGTGTTCCTATTTTCTCTCTTAGTTGTCCCTTTATTCCCCAGATTTTCATTTAATGAGTGTCTCCTAATTAGATCTTAGTTAGAGTTGGATTATGAGTCTTCTTCTAGTTACACTAATGGTAGGTTGACTCAAGATTCTTTTCCATGTGTACTCCTATTCTCTCATATTATTATTTATTATATTTTTAAAAACCAATTTATTGCTTTCATGCACACATGTGCATTTTATTCAATCTTTAGATTTTTATTCACATTTTCCCTTAAATTGATGAATCTCTATTCTTTTGATTTATTTAATATTTAATTTAGTCCCCTAAATAAACTAGACTTAGGTTTAGTCTTAGAGTTAAGCTTAGGCTTTTATTGGGATTTATAATTAATCAATTCATTGTTTAATTAAATAAATTAATCCGATAAGGTATAATCAATTAAATGTTTTCTAGGCCACCTAGATTTATTGACACAATTTTTTAATTTTGCGACGTTCCCTTCAAAACGTACCTCTGTGCTCCAACGACGCCACTCGCCTTTTACTGTGTTTTGGAAGTTTGTCTAGCCCTTGGAGTCAACACTCCACTTGGTCGAACCTGTGAGAGACTAAGGGCTTCTAAGGAATAAGGACTTCACCTTATTGCGCATCCTTAGGAATCTTCGTGAGCGATTGTCTTAGTCTACCCTCACGACATCATGGACCTCTCAAATTAGGTAATCGTTAACCTACTATTCGAGCCACTGCGAGAGTGCTAGTAGGCTGTGACAGGGACGCTTCCACACCTCTCTCTCAATGTGTGGCTTTTGTGCATGGCCCCTTTACTCCTTATGTGAGTCAGATTAGAAAGCATCGTCGGCCTGCATCCATTGGAGAAAAATTGTCAATGATCCATATACATAATCATACTATAATCAATCAATTTCACATGTGCATAAAATAGAATACTCGAACAAAAATACAATCCACTCCTTGACTCAATATGGAGTCCAAGAAGTCCATTGATGCCATCAACATCCATAATCTTCCATATGTCCTGCACACTCAGGAAAACCCATCAATAGCATCTATCAATACATATACATCAAATAACAATAAGTCATAACACATCATCATCATCATGTAATATCTATAATTGAAACGAAATAACAATGTACCATAATAGGATCACTTGCATGCAAGTGTTCTTAAAGAATAAGTCGAAAAAGTGTGCTCAATAGAGAGAGATGTTACAAATGATAAATCTCATTTATAAAAAACTATTTTTTATGACATATGCCTTTGAATGATAAACCTCATTTATATCTTTACAATTACTTTTTTTAATAAAATTTGAATATTTTTAATACATAATGTTTAGTAGAATATAGATTGGGTATTGGGGAATTGANGGGGGGGGCATAGGATATTACACCTTCACGTGATTGGCCATGTTCAGTAGAGACAAAATTATTGGTGTCGTTTATTCTTGAAGCAAACCTCTCTCAATCCAATAGAGAAACAACATAGTCAATGTTGACTTTGTTGGTGCTTCTTCAGATCGAGGGAGGTTTGCTCCAAGATCAGATGGCTCCAATAAATTATTATCAAGACCAAGAGGAGATTATTCAAGCCATCTCATCTAAGATGTGTGTGTGTGTCACTATTTAATCTCCTCTCTTATGGAATTTACATAAAATAATATCAATGGTGTTTACTATTTGCAATCTTGTCGGTTTTAATTTCTATTAGGATTTATTGACATGTATTAAAAGTATTTTTTCGTTTTTACTAAAAAATAAATATAATTCTATTTTTATTTACTATAGTATTCAGTTCGTGCATTTGCAGATGCTCTAGATTTTGTATCAATGTAATGCTACACATTAGAATATCAAAGATCATGTATGTGTTGTCTTTTTTCTTCTTTTTATGAAATCTTAAGGTTCCTTTTATTTATTTATTTTTACATTACCATCATTTGTGGGCCACTATGGGGATAGTCATTCTATCTAATGAACCACACCAAAGTACGTAGGATATACAATTCACTTTAGTTGATCATATCATATGATTCACACAACTAATCTAATACTTCAACTTGGTTTTTTGTGCTTGTGTATAAGTAATCCCCTGGATATCATAGTATAAGCATAACCATAATTATGCAATATAGTATTTGAAATGAATGAGATATAGATACCAATTCTGAGTAGAAGAACATGATATCTCGATGGCTGGTAAGGAATAAGAGAAGCACATGGAATCTGCACTAGTAACTGCATTGTATCAACTTAAAGTGCTAGTATATTGAGTGTGATTGATTATGGAATATGTACTATTATTGTTTACATAACGATTTTTTAATGTGCATTGGAATATGCATAGACAATTTACTGTGCATAGACAATTTGGCTATGTGTTTTTAATGTGCATTAGCATATGCATGGACAATTTTAATGGCTCTAGTTTCCACTTTGCCAAGTATCTTTTTCCTTAGTGATATCATTTTTCTCTTTTTTTTCTCAAACATTAATTGTTTGACATCCTTTAGTTGACTTGAAATATTCATTGAAGTTGTGTTTATGTCTACTTTTGATGTCTATTTACAAGTGTCTTGTGTTTTTCATTGTAATAGGCTAGCCTCAAAATTGGCCATATAAATAATATTTGCAAACATAATACATGGAAAAGAACATTGTAAAAAAAATGTAGTAGCAAGAAGAAAATAAAAGTAATAGAAAAATTGAATAGACTACTGTAATTATGTTTGATCCCCTCAACTCAATTCTTAAATAAACAATTTTCAATGAATTGACATTTGTGCCTTCTCCAAATATTTCAAAAACCTGATATTCTTGTTTCAATTATTTTTCCTTGCTATCATGTAGAGATGTTGTTCCTTGACCTTCATTATGCTTTAGTGCTACTTTTTCCATAGTGGTTTTCATATTCAATTCTATGGAATCAAACTATACAAGCATAAAATTGAAGAATCACACACTCTTGCATGAATCAAATACTTTTTCAATGACAGTAGATGGAGCCCTCTCACAATACTTTATTCTTATTGCTCACTTGTTGTTCAATTTTAAAAATTTCTACTATGATGTATGGGGTTTCTTATTCAATTTATTCACAATCTTAATTCATTTCTATAAGACTTCAATGGAGATATGTATAGAAGTCATTTCCCATTTTTGGATATGCTATGTTGGAATAGATCCAATGCTATCCTATCTATGCAAAATGAATTCAACCCATAATTCCTCTAGGAGTTTCAAAAAGTTCATGATCATATGGAATATTTGCAAATAATGACCATACCAATATCCACACACCTCATTGATGGTGCTAATGGTTTGCGGGGATATTTTTTGCATCAAATGTTTATCTAGGTGGTTGAAAATTAGTATTTTTATTTGGTCCTTTAGAAGGGGCACAAGCTATCTCCATTACAATGAATCAAATATTAGGTTATTCTATAATATTATGTCCCATGATCAAAACCCTACATGTGGACATTACAAGCCCACTAATCATTTACAATCTTTGGGTTTTTCACACCTTCCTATTACTAAATTGCTTGTATTTCCTTATTAAAAAAAAAACTCTACGAAAGATTTACCAATAACATGCATAGAACAAGAAAAGTGTTAGTCTAGAACAACAACTTGTATCTCATGAAAAATACATGTCCTAGTTCAAGCTTCTGCACTTTTTTTTATAATTTTATATGAATTTCTCAATGCTAAGGAGTTCTTTCATTAATATTGCATTTTTCTTCTAGTCTAGCCCAATGCTTTCTTGCATTTGTATGTCCATTGTTAAACAATGATCACATAT
>SNQJ01S0017559.1:2169-14829 GCA_010110895.2 Picea sitchensis | reverse complement strand
TAATGTGCATTGGAATATGCATAGACAATTTACTGTGCATAGACAATTTGGCTATGTGTTTTTAATGTGCATTAGCATATGCATGGACAATTTTAATGGCTCTAGTTTCCACTTTGCCAAGTATCTTTTTCCTTAGTGATATCATTTTTCTCTTTTTTTTCTCAAACATTAATTGTTTGACATCCTTTAGTTGACTTGAAATATTCATTGAAGTTGTGTTTATGTCTACTTTTGATGTCTATTTACAAGTGTCTTGTGTTTTTCATTGTAATAGGCTAGCCTCAAAATTGGCCATATAAATAATATTTGCAAACATAATACATGGAAAAGAACATTGTAAAAAAAATGTAGTAGCAAGAAGAAAATAAAAGTAATAGAAAAATTGAATAGACTACTGTAATTATGTTTGATCCCCTCAACTCAATTCTTAAATAAACAATTTTCAATGAATTGACATTTGTGCCTTCTCCAAATATTTCAAAAACCTGATATTCTTGTTTCAATTATTTTTCCTTGCTATCATGTAGAGATGTTGTTCCTTGACCTTCATTATGCTTTAGTGCTACTTTTTCCATAGTGGTTTTCATATTCAATTCTATGGAATCAAACTATACAAGCATAAAATTGAAGAATCACACACTCTTGCATGAATCAAATACTTTTTCAATGACAGTAGATGGAGCCCTCTCACAATACTTTATTCTTATTGCTCACTTGTTGTTCAATTTTAAAAATTTCTACTATGATGTATGGGGTTTCTTATTCAATTTATTCACAATCTTAATTCATTTCTATAAGACTTCAATGGAGATATGTATAGAAGTCATTTCCCATTTTTGGATATGCTATGTTGGAATAGATCCAATGCTATCCTATCTATGCAAAATGAATTCAACCCATAATTCCTCTAGGAGTTTCAAAAAGTTCATGATCATATGGAATATTTGCAAATAATGACCATACCAATATCCACACACCTCATTGATGGTGCTAATGGTTTGCGGGGATATTTTTTGCATCAAATGTTTATCTAGGTGGTTGAAAATTAGTATTTTTATTTGGTCCTTTAGAAGGGGCACAAGCTATCTCCATTACAATGAATCAAATATTAGGTTATTCTATAATATTATGTCCCATGATCAAAACCCTACATGTGGACATTACAAGCCCACTAATCATTTACAATCTTTGGGTTTTTCACACCTTCCTATTACTAAATTGCTTGTATTTCCTTATTAAAAAAAAAACTCTACGAAAGATTTACCAATAACATGCATAGAACAAGAAAAGTGTTAGTCTAGAACAACAACTTGTATCTCATGAAAAATACATGTCCTAGTTCAAGCTTCTGCACTTTTTTTTATAATTTTATATGAATTTCTCAATGCTAAGGAGTTCTTTCATTAATATTGCATTTTTCTTCTAGTCTAGCCCAATGCTTTCTTGCATTTGTATGTCCATTGTTAAACAATGATCACATATAAATATGGTTGATGATTGTGCTTATACATGCACCAAAATGTATATTTCCATATATTATTTCCCAAATCTATAAGGCTTACAAGATGTACATATAACTATGTAAATAAAGATATTGGTAATTTGGAAATCAAATAAAATACTAGAAAAGCTTAGGATATAATTCCATTGGAGTCGATGTCTTCATAATTGAATTGGTTTGAAAACTTACAGTAGGAAACTACAAATCATGTATTCCATTTGTGAGAATAAATTCATCTCTAAACTATGTTATCATGGGTATTCCTTGCTAATTGTGTGCTCTCATCAAATTTTCTTTCACAGGTTTGCAAAATTTGCATGACATAAAATCAAACAATACTCACATTTAAAAATGAATGAACCCATTCTATATTACAACCCTTCACATAAAATAGTATGAAATATGTATTAAGTAAATAATAGGAACATTTACTGGCCCATATGTTATGGAGATACTATAATTGATAACCCTTAAAGGCACTTGAATTAATAATTTGTTTTTTGAAATAGATATATTTCGTCGTTCTTACGACGAATGCGAACGTCGATAATATTGATAGTTCATTGCAATTATCGATGATTCGTCGCTCTTGCAATGAATTGTTCATCGCAGAAACTAGGATAGGTTGTTTCTCTTGGGACAAATAGGATCGTCGATATTATTGATATTTCGTCGCAACTATCGACACTTCATTGTTCTTGCGATGAATTGTTCATCATAAAAACTAGGATATGTTGTTTCTCTTGTGAAAAAGGAAATCGTCAATAGTATTGATAGTTCGTCACAAGAACTACTAGGGTCGTCCCAATATCGATGAACTATTGTTACCGTCTATGATACCTTATGCTTGAATAGTTCGTCGCAAGATCTACTTAGGTCGTCTCTCTTGCGACAAGCTTCCTCGGTTGTCATTCTTGTGGCGATCATTGTTGGTTGTCTCTCATGTGACATGCACCATAGTTCGTCTCTCTGTCAACGACCATTGTAGGTTGTCTTTCTTGTGACGACTTCCTTGCATTGTTTCTCTTACAACATTATCCCAATTTCATCGAACTTGCCATGACACGTGAAGTGACATTTGAGGGGCCTAAGATTCATCACAATCTCCATGACATAACGTCACAAGAGCGTCGAAATGACCATCACAAAATGAACAAAATTTACTAGTGGCATACCATTACGATTTCTTTAAAAAAGTGACACACATTCCAAAATTTACGAAATGAAATGAACAATGATTAAAAGTTACGATAAGTTTGATGCAATGAATATGCACACAAAATGAATCTATGAAAGCTTGAAAAGTACATAAGCTCTACAAGAATGTGTATTCAAATATCCATGCAATATATGTAGAATTGTGTTCTCCCTTATTAAATGTCACGGTCAAGGTGAAGATGGTGTCATAATCAAAATTTTGTAGGAACATATAGTAAAACAACATAATTGATAAAAAGATAAAAATCTTGGGAAAATTACCTTAATGAATATGGCATGAAATTTGAAAGACAAAGGCAGTAGTAGCTTTTGAGATAGGGAGAATTAATGTTTGATATCAAGTTACCATTTAACTAATGTGAATGATTGAAAACATTATGTATGTTCTTTGAAATAATTATGGGACAACTCCAAGCCAAACCATCTGAAGAGAACTTTCTCCATTTATCATGAAGGTCGTTTAATATTCTAATGACTTTATCACCAACTTGGAATTTACTGCCTAAGTAAAACTTTCCTTTCATATGTTTGTATTTATATTTCCATAGAGTTAACATGTTATAAATCTCTAAGATGTCTTTGTCAACCTATTATAACTATAGAGGATAAACATAGTGAACCTCATCCAAGGTTGATAATCTTTGGATAAATTTTGTAAATGAAGGAAATGCATTTACCTAAGTGACTAGAAAGTGGTGAGGTTATATGTTAAATTGAAGAAGGTCATGCCTTTGATGAGAATTTGGAACTAGGATAAACCTATGAGGTTTCTTTCATTGTGGATAACTCCTCACTATGAACTAGGGATACTAATGATGCCTTGGTTCACAACATATGGCTTGGGGATGCCTCAATTCACAACATGTTTAAGTCTAGTAATGAAGGAACTAAGGGAAAATAAAATTGTAAATAATGTGGTGTTTGGTTGTTGAATAAGAGAAAATGGCATTTTAAATGAGGGAAATCACCTCAAAATCCTCCTCTTTGTRGAGAAAGGATTTTGGTGATGCTTYGGTTCACAACATACTAATGGATCTACATGATTGYTAATCAAAGTTCTTGATGTTGTTAAACATCAAATGATTTTTGTACTATTAATTTACAATATTATATACATATTTCAGTAGTGCACTTAGGTGGATCTCTTATTGTAACACTTGAATGAAGTGAATCTAAGAGGCCTTGGTTTAATCGATTGTCAATTATGGTTTACAATTTTTTTTGTGTCTTCAAAAAACTTTATTTTGTTTATATGATTATGGGTCACTCAAATAATCATATTGTGATATATCCACAACCATATTAACCTAGCTAAAAGAATAAAACCTATACATAAATTGCACTTAGACCTTCTACAGTCCTTTTTCAAAATACCATTATTTTCATTTGTTGTATTATCTTCATCGATGAACATTTTAAAACCCAAACAACATGTCTTATAGCTTCCTCAAAAGTAATTTTAATGTTAAAGCATTACTTTTCTTTCTCTTATTAAGACAACTCAAAATCTCTACCTCGTTATTATTTTTTTGAATTGTTCTATTTTGTAAATTTAGAGATATTCAAAAAATATATTCAAGAATGCCAAGGATAAGTTTATCATGTGAGCTAGTGGATCTACATAATAGTTAATCAAAGTCCTTGTCATTGTTTAAATTTCATTGCTTTGTGCTTTAATTTGCAAATTCATACACCTTTTAGGAGTAGCTCACTTAGGTGGATATCCCATTCTAACACTTTCATGGATGAAGATACAAGGTTTTAGATTTAATCAACTCTTTATTGTGTTTTACAACTTCACATTTTTATTCCTTTGAACGATTTTATTCTTTATAGCATTATGAATCACTCAAATAATCACATTAAAAAATATCCACAACGATATCAACCACAAAAAGTAAAAAAACCCATACATAAATTTCATTTGGTGCCCTTATACAATCTTATTCAAAAACACCATCATTCTCATATTTCTCAAGGAATCACATTTTTGTTTCTTATGAGATATTTGGTTCCATATTACATCGAAACTAAACAAACATTTCTTTTAGTTTGTTATATTATCTCCAAGGTTTGACATTTTAAAACCTATGCACCGTGTCTCGTAACCTCCTCAAAAGTTATTTTGATCTAAACATTGTATTTATTGCTCTAGTTAAGACAACTCCAAATTCCTACCTTATTATGACTTTTTTTTGGTTTGAATTGTTTTATTTTATTTTGTATTGCTCTTGTTAAGACAACTCCAAATTCTACCTTATTATGAATTTTTTTTGGTTTGAATTGTGTTTTTTTTTTGAAAGATATCTAGAAAATATCTAAGCATCTAAAGTATAAGTTTATTATATGAATTAGCAAATATTCACAATAGTTAATCAAATTTCTTATTATTGTTAAACATTGATTGATTTGTATGTTTATTTGCAAAATGATACACACTTTTTAAGGGTAGTTCATTTAGGTGGAGMTCTTATTGTAATACTTGAACTGATGGAGAGTTGTTCATGCCACTTTCATTGATACCTAGTCAGGTTTATATTGTTGTACATTTTTTTCAATGTGATTGTTTGAATGCCCTACCTTTTATATTCAAATTTATAATATTAGTTTGTAATTTCGTATTAAAATTTGGCTTCATCATGAGGACAAATGAAAAATATGTCTTGAGAATAAGTGAGATAGAGACTAGATAAGGTTGTATAGTTTTTCCAGATATAGGACATTTTAAGTTAATATTGTAAATCATTACAATTTTCAATCAAATTATGAGAATGCAAATGCACAAAAAGCAATAGATTACTTCCATTAATTGCATGTTACTTTTAAATGCCATTTTATTAAACCAATTATAGCTACTACATCCAAAAATTGCTTGCTCACTTCATTAGAAAGATTTTTTTCCTAAACAACGACATATTTTTGGTGAATCCTCATGAAAACATCAAGTGTCATAATCAGGAAACCATTAACTTTCTCTGAATGTTGGAATACAAAGTCTTTTCCACTACATTCGAAGTAATTTCTCACAATAAATGTTTATATGCATTATTCATATGTTGGGGTTATACAATGAAAATTTCTCATGACGAAACATAAAAATACAACATAATTAAAATATGAAAAACAATCTAAAGTACATTGTCAAACATTGATCCAAGCTTTGAGGAAAATATTAGTTGGACTTGTAAAAAGTGGTGCTACAAATGTCAACATAATTATGATTAAAAGAAATGCATTTTAAAGGCAACAAAGAGTTTTAACCATCTAAAACTTTTATACGTACAAACACTAATATAATTCATTGAACAATGAAATAACAAAGTCAGATAATACTGATTTGTTATGTTTACCATACTAATTACAAAATGTTAATGGAGAGGCAACCCACATTACTTTGGATTTTTGAATGCATGTGTCACCCATTGCACATGGACAAGGAAAATATTACTCGTGGATTCCAACAACTAAAATGCTAAAGAATTCATTATTCCAATCATCGCTATCTATAAGCATGGGAAAATAACTAGGCCTAGAAACCCAAAAGCCTTATTTCCTTATTTATTTTTATCAATTCATATCCTTTTTAAATACATAATAAACCCATCTAAAAATCACAAGTATTATGGCCGAGAATAAATAAACCCATCTAAAAATCACAAGTATTATGGCCAAGAATAAGTTAGGTGGAAGATGTATATATACTATAGATAAAAATATGGAGTCAACAAAAACTAGATAGTAGATGCATATTTTATTCAACGACAACTATGTACTCAAGGTAATCAAAACCATATTACTAAGACTCCATACTTGTTAATAACATCAATTAACATGGAAATAATTAACAAAATGCTTAAGTATTCAAATGCAGAGCTCATTTGTGACAACTAAAACCATACCGTGAACAAAATACAAAGGATTGCATGCATTTTACAAGCCTTGAAATGAATTTTTCCTTATTTGTTATACATTCAAGAAGAAATCATCCAGGGTTGGCATAGGTCACACCAAGGTGACCTTAATTTTTTCCCATGCAAGTGGAGATAACTAGGCAAAAATAAATTCAATAATGAAACTATGATTTAGTAATTTACAACACTAAAAGAACCAAAGGGGGTGGGGGGTGTTTGTGGTGAAATAAATATGAAAGGTGGCACAATAGAGTTCTCCAACATGTTACAACAAAATTGTTTTCACAAGTTCACTACTATGCATCCACAAAAAACAACATACCAATGATAGCATAACATAAAACCCACACCAACAAAAAATCAATAATAGGGAGGCTAGGAGGCCTCATAAAAATGTATGCAACAAATAATAACTAAATCGAGGAATTGTGCTCAAAATTTGCACCACATGTGGTTTGTTTTCCTTCACAAATTCGAGTCATTGTTTCAACAATTACTAGGTAGAGGTAGGAAAACAATTAGAAGTATTACCTTGTCTAAGTATTAAATAAGAAGGACACAAATCTCATTTGCACCAACTACCTTTAACTAATTTTGTTTCTCCCATGACTACCAATCCTTTTACACCACTTACCAACAATTGTGTGCATGCCAATTCGGCATGCACATCAACCCTATGGTTGCTATGCATGCCAATTTGGCATGCACAACAACAATTACTAGTTAGAGGTAGGAAAACAATTAGAAGTCTTACCTTGTCTAAGAATTAAATAAGGACACAAATCTCCTTTGAACCAACCACCTTGAACTACATTTGTTTCTCCCATGACTACCAATCCTTTTACACCACTTCCCAATAGTTCTAGGCATCAAGATAAAATTGCTTTCACAAGTTCACTACTATGCATCCACAAAAAACAACATACCAATGATACCATAACATAAAACCCACACCAACAAAAAAACAATAATAGGGAGACTAGGAGGCCTCATAAGAATGTATGCAACAACTAATAACTAAACATAGGAATTGTGCTCAAAACTTGCACCACATGTGGTTTTTTTTCGTTCACAAATTCGATTCATTGTTTCAACAATTACTAGTCAGAGGTAGGAAAACAATTATAAGTCTTACCTTGTCTAAGTATTAAATAAGGACACAAATCTCCTTTGCACCAACCACCTTGAACTAATTTTGTTTCTCCCATCACTACCAATCCTTTTACACCACTTCCAAATAGTTCTATGCATGCCAATTTGGCATGCACAACAACCCTATGGCTATTGTGCATGCCAATTTAGCATGCACAAAATCCACACGGCTGTTGTGCATGCCAATTTGGCATGCACAGAAGCCACACAGCTGTTGTGCATGCCAATTTGGCATGCACAACAACCATAGGGCTTATGTGCATGACAATTTGACATGCACAACAACCCTATGGCCGTTGTGCATGCCAAATTTGGCATGCACAACAACCATATAATGAAGCACTATACTTATCATCTATCAACAATGTAAACTTTTAAAAAATTCATGATTTAGTTTATTTCCTATCAATAATTGGAAAAAAAACATGAGTTTTAGGATTTGTAGTGTGTCCTTGTCAATCTGGTGTTCACCTTTTCTACTAATTATCATAGCCATTTTTTACCAAAAAATATAATGAATTGAGATGTTCAATAGCTAGAGAAAATGATGAGCCCCCCAAAAGAAACTTTTCTAAAACAAGAAGATAATCATATCAAGTATTCACCATTTTTACTAATTATCATAGCTATTGTTTACCTACAAATATAATGAATTGAGGTTCTCAATAGCTAGAGAAAATGATTACCCCCCCCAAAAGAAATTTTTGTAAAACAAGAATATAATCATATCAAGTAGAATTTTGAAACCCCAACATAAGATCTAAGTATGATCAATCTTCATGTCAATATCTAAATATGATATCACAATTAAGTGGTGTTGGTTTCAAAATTAACCAAAACTAATAAAAACTAAGAGGAAATTAACATTTATCTCCAAACGTCATCTCTAAGCCATCACTGAGATATATCTCTTCATACCTGGAAAAAAAATAAAAAATAAAAAACATTTTTTAAATTAAAAATATGTACAGATACCATTTTAGATAAATAAAACAAATTGTGATTAAAGAAAAATTGACATACCAAAATTGTTGAATTTTCATCTTCCAAAATCCATGTGCTCCTTTTCTAGCAATAATTTAATCATTGTAACAATAAAAAGAAAAACCAATAACACATATTAGCATTTACTTTATTAGCAAATATTTTAAAGATATAAAAAATTTATTAAATAAAAATGAGAAAGAATAACATACCCAAGAAGATCATCAAGCTTAACATAACCATGTGAGCAAGAATAGCATACCAAAACGAAGTTCCACGGATCTAAGATTATTGCTCTCTCTAAATATTATACTTTTTTGGCATTTTTTTTAAACCAAACTTACATCACTTCCAAAATAGTTACTCTCCATATTAAGACATTCTTTGCATAAATATTTAATTTTATTTTATAACCAAATTCTCTTTCAACATTGCCTACATGATCTAAACAAAGTAAGATCATATCTAGCAAATTTTTAAAGAGAAAAATTGTGTGCTTGGTAACCAATTTTAGTGTTCAGAGTTAGATAATACCCTGAAAATAAATTCACTTGTGTATGCAGAAAGTTCACAAATCTTCATATTAATCCATTCTTCTAGGAAAATACTTATCTCCTCTTCTGCAGTGGAATATATGTTCTCATATAATCAAATGTCCTTTCAAATTAAAGGACTTACAAATCTCCATATTAAGCCATTCTTCCAAGAAAATACTTATATCTATGAAAGTTCACAAATCTCCATATTAAAATCCATTTTTCCAAGAAAATACGTATCTCCTCTTTCCGTGGTGGAATAGATGTTCTCATATAATCTTTCATGTACATGGGTAAAACACAAATCTACACATATATTAAGTCATTCTTCAAAAACCATTAAAATATTTCATCTTTCTACATGGGATGTACTCATATTACATATAATCAAATGCTCTTTGAAATATGCCTTCTTCATGATCTAAACATAAGTGAGATCATGCACATACATAGCTTATTTGTAAATCTACAAATGTTGGTTTGTGGTTAGTAAGCAATTAGTTAAGAGTTTGACAATACCCCAAGAAGGAATTCACTTCGTTGTATGAAGACAACACAAATCTCCACATTACGCAATCCTTGGAAAAGAAGGCATGCAATCAAAGAAAATTTAGAATCTTCCCCTTTTCTAATGTGGGATAGATTTTGTTTTCAAATAATCAAATGCTCAAGTTCAAAATTGCCTACATCATGATCTAAAGTTTAAACATATAAATAAGATCATGTAATAATATTTTTAAATCTATAATAGTTTGGGTTGAATAATGATCTAATTTTAAATAAGATCGGTATCCAAGTGAATTTAGAATCTTCCCTCTTTCTGATGTGGGAGTTCTATATTCTGTTCTCATATAATCAAATGTTAGATTTAAGAATTAGGTTTGCATCATGATCTAAACATAAATAAGGTTGAATGTACCATTTTAGATGATGATAATCTTATATAGGAGTTCTATATATTTCAAAACGATTGATCGAAGCGTTGAGAAGTTATATAGAAACTAATTGAGTAACCCTTCTATGAATAGGAAAGGCTTAATTAAAAATTTGATCAAACATAAATTTGAAAAAAGTAAAAAGCAATATGCATATTCAACACAAATAAGATTGAACACTTATATATAAAAGGACCAACATAAAAACAAACTAAAACCCACTAATGTGCAATGTACATACATTTAATTAAGAGTCATCATGAATAGACGCATCCTTCTCAGGTATGGATGCATCATCCTCAATATCAATCTCCCACATTGTCTTCTCCACATTTCCGTATAACACATTTCAAATTTGTACATTTGAAAATTAAATTTAAATGATTTTAACACATTAATAGTTTTAAATTTTGAAACATGTAATACCTATTATGTTCCAACCTGAATATCATCAACCACACAAGAGGATGACATTCCCATGGTCGGTTGAGTCATGATCTTACCCACCATACCCTAAGATTCAATAAATTATATATTGTTTAAAACATTTTTATTTTAAATTAATAATTTAAATGACATCGCAATTTTCATATATAACTAAATTTGTTTTCAACATGCAATAATACATGTGAACTCCCACCTTCTTCAAACTCACCTAATGAGAATTGGGACAAGTCTTCCTAAGTAGTGGGAGATGAATTAGGAATATGTGATTATGTTAATCCCTAATATTGGCTCATTACCCCTTAATTGGGGCATATTACATTAGTAATGTTATTTTATTTATGTCAGTTTTATTCCATTAGTTGTAATTATACCTCCTAATCTCCTATATATACCAAGGAGACATTTTCATTTGGAATCATTATGTACTTGAATATTTATGTGGGGTAAAAGGAGGTTGCCCCCTTGAAGAGGCTTATTATATGAAATTCCCTCTTTTTCAAGGCGTTGAGTACTTATTTTGAGGTTTTTCCATGCTATATTGATATTTGGTTCTTAACACATGGTATTAGAGCTCAAGTTCTTGGGGTTTCGCTGCTACATCTGAGACACCATGGAATTTTCACTATATTTTTTTTTTCTACAATGATTCAGAAAGAACGGCTTGGAGGATATTTAGTACACAGATCAAGGTACGTTGGGTTAAAATTTCAGCTCCTGACGCCTTATACTTTCGACGATATCGCCTTTTTAAGATCGGGTTTTGGAATCATACTGAATTGAGTCATTGCGGAATTTTCGTTATAAAACATTTTTTGTAATGTTTCAGACCCTGAAATATGGAGGCTATTCACATAAATTAGTAAGGTATCTATGGTAGAAATTTCAGATTATGTGTCATCTTAAATTTGTAGATACACCCTATGGACGATAGGGTATCTGACTAGTTCTATTGACTAGTCTCAAGCAGGTGTTATGGGTAAAACAATCATAACTTCTTCCTAGAGAATCCAAATTGAGTGAGACCAGTTGGATTGGATAGTGAAAATCCCATAGTAGTTTTGGTACGAGTTTCATAATTTTATATCAATTATTTTTTGCGGGGAATGCTATACAAGTGAGATCTCTTGGAAAGGAAAAAAATCAACAAGTTGTGGGGGAATTTACCATAAATTCCACTTGGCACATCCAATTTTTATCAGACCTGTGGCATTGAAGAGAAGAAATATCAGAGACCTACAAAAAATAAAATTTCATACTCAGAAGGGACGAAATTTTGGAGATACAATAAAAGGAAGATTGTCTAGCATAACCACCTCAAAATCAAGGTTTAATGTGATACTTGGTCAACATGCCACCAAAAACGGGAACTTCTACACCAAATAAGCCTCCAGACAATCCTACTTGGACTCTTGATGAAGGTGAAGAAATGCGTAGGGACATAAATGATTTACAAAAGAAGACAGTAACAAAATATGAACTACAATAGATGATGGATTCAATAGAAGCTAAGTTTGAGGCAATAAATACTAACATGGACTCTTTAAAAGGGGAGATCATGGAAGGATTGAAAATTTTCCTAATAGAGGGGACACCTGAAAGTGAAAATTTATCCCATGAAATTCATGATGAGGACATAAGGAAGGTGAATCAAGAATGGAGAAACTCCAACTTTGGGTTGAAGACCAACCATGTTCCTAAGATCGATATGAGCAAGTTTGATGGCAAGGACCCAAGCACATGGATACTTCACATGTAGCAATTATTTGATCTATATAATGTGCCACATACCCAAAAGGTACGAATTTCTTCTTTGGATTTAGAACCCAATCAATTTGTATGTAATTGATGGCTTTGTTCTCGCAAATCACTCGTCACTTGGAAAATTTTCACGAAAGAAATGATAACACAATATGAGGATACAAGGAGCAATACCTTCTTTAGCCAATTGATAAATCTCAAGCAAAAGGGTTCAGTTA
>SNQJ01S0017558.1:96310-108829 GCA_010110895.2 Picea sitchensis | reverse complement strand
AGTCTCCATTGATGTTAAAATTTTGACATAAATTAGATGACATCAATATCTACATGATCACCAAAAATCAACTTTAGATTTGTCAGTATGGGTTTTAAAAACACAAAATGGTTGTAGATGAAATTCTACTATAACTTGGCCATACAATGTCCATTGATGCTAAAATTTTAAGAAAAAATAGTTGATATCAATATATACATGCTCACCAAAAATTAGCTTCATATTTGTCCATATGACTCCTAAAAACAAAAAATGGTCGTAGATGAAATTCTACTATAACTTGGCCATACAATGTTCATTGGTATTCAAATTTTAATAGAAAATAGCCGATATCAGTTTCCACATGGTCACCAAATTTAATACTTATATTCATCCATTTCATTCCCTAAAAGTGTCATTTTTTGTATCTTTGGGAGGTATTCCCACTAGAGGCCAAGGTGCCAGGCATGTGGGAATTTTTTTTGGCACCAATTTTGACTTTCATTTAAGTGAAATCGGCATAGAAATGAGGCTAGGGCCTCATGGGAAAGTTGATGGGCTTTGTGGGCTTGTGTGGGGGTGTCACACCCACAAATAGGATTAAATATTCTAATTAATTTTTGAGCTCAGGAAGGGATCCTAAATTCACTCAATGGACTCCTATATAAAGGATAGATGTCATTGTGACAAAGTGTAGATCATTGTGGAAGAATGGAGTTGGCATAAGTGAGTCTACACTTGTGTCAAGGATGATTGGTGATCTCAATAAGGGAAAGTTTGCAAGGTGGTGAATTTGGCTCTGAAGAGAGAGGCAAAGAAGGTCA
Source organism: Picea sitchensis (assembly GCA_010110895.2). NCBI lineage: Eukaryota > Viridiplantae > Streptophyta > Pinopsida > Pinales > Pinaceae > Picea > Picea sitchensis. The sequence goes on along the minus strand of SNQJ01S0017558.1, from coordinate 108,026 downwards.
CACATGTGGAGTGATTTTTCGTGCCATATGCGGTTTCCTGGAGGATGAAGCGTGTATATATGCGTGTTGAAGAAGGAAAAATCATGTATAATGTATACACAATTTGCAGTGGAGCAAACAACGTATGTCCACGGGTTGCTAGTAAGATGAATCACATATCTAGTTTTTTGGGTAGGTACAGATCCATACAAGATGACATGTAACATCAATAGTTTGTACAGGTGGTCTACAACAGATTCATGGGAAGAAGAGATTTCTAGAATATTTTTGAGGTTTGGTTTTCTGATTTGTATATTGGAGAACAAGGTTGTTCTCAATTTTGGTGACTTTGGAGGACAAGGTTGTCCTCACATTTTGGTGATATTGTATTGGCTGGGAGGGATGGTTTTTCCCTCGAGATTTATGATGATAAGAAGATTACATAACTGAAATTATGTTTCATATTTGTTGATGATTCATCTATGATATTTTGTTTTTCCGCTGCATATGTTTTCAGTCAATAATTTTAGGTGTAGAATTGTTCAATGATATCAACTAGGATGTTACTGTTGGCTCACTAGGAAGCAATTTCTTAGATCTGAAAATTAGTCACATAGATTTGCATACGAAAATTGAAAAAAAGGTGAAAATACAGTCAAGTCAAGAAGGGATACTCAAATTCCCCATAACCCAGACAATTTGTATTTGTTGTATACACAAATTCTTGGCATTTAATGTGAATGTTTTTAAGGGATTGAATGAGATGATTATTTATTTGTTTGAACCATTTTTTTACTGTTAGATTGGCCTCTTGAAATAAGGAGGAGGCTAGATCCCCCATACCCTTGAAATTATATGAAAGCTATGCATAGATTATTATGTAACTGTTGTAAATGATTTTGAATATTATTATGAGGTATTCACCTCTATTGTATGTTGGATTGTATCATGTTTTGACCTCAATACTGTGATTTCCTTTTCTATGAGATTTTATGCCATTTTGTATAACCATGTATTAGCGAATAATGAGGAAAGAGGTCTGTAGATTAAATAATCATTAGGTAAGAAGCCCGCAGATTAAAAAGAAAAAACAAATTTCTTTATGTTTAATATGACCCTAATGATCATGGAATCACACTTCTAATCAAGGGTTTTTATGTTTTAAATGGTCTTTGTTTTATTTTGATTTGCATATTGCTACCATCAATGAAATGTTAGACCAATAAACCCTACTTTTAATATTAAAAATAAAAATATGTTAAGTATGTTATAAGTAGGGGGATGATAAATCCCTAAAATGACATATTTTTTCGTATCTATATCTATTTCTAATGACCTTTTATCCATATTAAATTCATGTTTTCTCCAATAAGTATCCCATTCACCAAATATTGGCTCATAATATTCATTAGGTATTAATGGATTTATTCTTTTAAGTCTTTCATTGTTTATACGGATAATCGGGAAATGTTTGGTTGTTTCTTTTGAACTTGTTTAACTAAGTTTTATATATATCATGATAAAAATCTCATAAAGGTTTTTTAGACTCTTTTCTTATTATAATGTTAAGATATAAGTTACTAAAGATAGATACCTTGAGGACACATTAATGAGGAATCATTCTTTGATTGCACCCTCTTAAATTGCACAACCTCCCCAATGCATCCACATTTTCGGCATGACCAAACTGGTGCAAAATTAACGAGGAATTTCAACATCTTGATTAACATCTATAGAACAAAACCTCGTAAACAGAGTATGCAAAGATTAAGTTGTGCAATTAGGGATGGTATTTATAGGTAGTTCATTTACAAGACATAGACCTCCTTCCCTAATATGCTTTGCTCAAAGTATTCATTTTATGTAAATACCTTTCTAATAAATTATTAATAATATCAAATGGCAGTATTGTTTGTTTGGGATACCTAAATCATCATTGGTGTCACGACCTAATATTTTTCATAAGGATAAATGAGAGAAATCCCAATTAGGGATGGTATTTATAGGTAGTTCATTTACAAGACATAGACCTCCTTGCCTAATAAGCTTTGCTCAAAGTATTACTTTTATGTAAATACCTTTCTAATAAATTATTAATAATATCAAATGGCAATATTGTTTGTTTGGGATACCTAAATCATCATTGGTGTCATGACCTAATATTTTTCATAAGGATAAATGAGAGAGCAATCCCACTTGTGTACATAAGGATGTTCTGATAATGTATTCTCTAAGAAGTTGATACTATGATTTTTTTTTTAATGCCCAATTTACTATGAGATAAGAGGGTGATATTATTTCCTCTTCAATTGTGTTAAAGGGATCATATCTATATTTTTTTGGTTACCTTGACCAGAAATTTTTTCCCTCCACTCTTTGAGAAATGACATATCTCAAAAACTAGATTCTATGATTCTAAGAAAATTGTATAATCTAATTCAATTTATTACTTCATTTTCCTCTCTTCAATGGTAATGGTATGAAATGTTATGTGGTGTCAATTGTAATTGAGGTACTATTAAAACAATCAAAATATGCACTAATTCCTTCCCCACTACAAGTTTGAGCCAACCAATGACATAGGATGAGAGCTCCTCCACACATTAGATACAAAATTTCCCCTGTAACATCCACTTTAGTGACTAAATTAGTACACAACGTATTTGATTTGATTTAATTTAATTTTTATAAGATTTTAGTATTTAAGGTACACTAGCACATTGGTACTTGAATATGTTATCAGTTTATGATTTGGAATCATTTCCTATTGGCACAAATGTAGCATTGCATCCATGCTACCTATTGATACTATATTTGTACAAAATCATATGGACCCTTTTTTATCACAAGAAAAGCTTGCTATACTTAGATTGGTCACTTTTTTTTTCACCCTTTTTTAAATTGATGTGCACCTTTGGGGCTCTCTTAGGGAAATTGGTATTCAATTGTCCATGAATTTTTAAGGGGAGGGGAGGGGATTCTTGGGTATTTTACTTTGGGCATGTAATCCCTTTGATCTTTTTCTTAACCAAACTACTAAATGATAGGGAAAAAATATTATTTTACTAATAATTGAGAATGTCAACAATTATAAAATTATATTCAAGTAGGGGTTGGCATAGGAAATGGTATGCATTTCCCATATAATAGGAAACCTATGATATCTAATTAGACATACTTACATACACATTCTCTAAGATACTTATCTTACACATTAGTGTTGAGATTCACTTTAATCCCACATGGGCATATTTTCTGGAAAGTCATGAATCATTAGAAACGTAAGGATAATTCTTCTTGATTGTTACAGGGTTTTGATCTTCCCTTTAGATTTTAACAAAATGCAAGACTATAAGGCTTGAAGTGTAACACTAGAGATTAATTTACATTCTACATTCGATTTCTTAAATAGGTTTAATATACATAGAAAACACTTGAAAATTTGTGGTCATTCTAAAGGCATAGGGTTGAAGGAACTCATCCAAATAAATCATTGCTTCAATCTAACAATTGGGATACATATATCTATCCTAGTGTTACTCAATGATATATTATTTTAGTTTCTATCCATCTTGTAAGCATATTAACACATGTTTGACATACCAAATTGGTATAAATTGACCTTAATAGGACATTTTATCATTCTTTTGATATATATCCCCACATGGTGCAAAGGTATTTTTTAAGGGATGCCCTTGAAGGGATTGATTGACTCAAAATTTAATGCATATATTTAGGAAATATATGAGAAAATATGTAATTTTTTTGTAATAATAAGTGCATAGACACTAGTCTATAGATTTAGGAAGACACAGAGACACACACACAAACAAACACACACACACACACACACACATTTCAAAAGAATTCTTCATATATTTACATCAATGAAGAAAAAATAAAAGATGGAAGGGTATATACAATGGAAATTATATCTTCTTTTTTAATTCTACTACAAAAAATCTCATGTTCGAATATGTATCATTTTTTTTTTAAACAAAGTGGGGAAAATATGTTGGACACACCGACCACACTGAGAGGGGGGGTGAATCAGTGTGTGGCTCTTTTCACAATTGTTTATTTCTTTAGTTAGCAACTTATTTAAACAATATCATTCATTACTTTCATTCAAATTAACTTCTTGCATGTAAACACATATCAACAACATTCATCAATAATAAAGAACTATGAACCATCATCACAATGAACACAATGAGTACCAAATATATGTATAAGATTTTGTATTATCCTATTACATGAAGACTAAAATATACGGGGGGTTTATCAGCACCAACTGAAAAGAGAACCAACTCCAAGAGAGTACCAACTCTCAAATACAAGACCCATCTTACAGATCTCAACACCAACTAAGATGTGAGGAATCCAACCCTCAAGTACAAGACCCAACTTGTAGATAGAAAACAATCTATCCAACTATACCAACAATATTCAAATATTCTCTAAAGGTACACAACCTGTCTATACCGCAACATACATATGTACATGGCCTGTCTATACTACATCACATGTATGTACGCGACCTGTCCTATGTCAGCATGCGTACAACCTCAGAAAACTAGGGTTTGGAACTCCAAAACTTCTGTCCCTTTAGACATGTGCTTCCTATGTCACATTAGCATGTAACCTCTCACTGTATATCATCAACCATATGCAGATTTGTACCATATCATCATTGAAGCATCTCCAAAAACCTATGCATGTCCCTCATGCATACATAATCATACAACATATATATCCCTCAACTAAGTACAAGTATATCAGTATTGTACCATACTTAAGAGTGTTGCTCACTCAACCAAACAACCAACATATATCATATTCAAGTACAAGACCAACCATATCAACAATTCCTCAAGCATTCATTATATCATAAGAAAGTCTAAAAACAAACATGTAACCATACCATAACTTATGTAGCTGATCTGAACCTATAGAATGCTGACCTGGGAACTTGCTTTCAGACTCTGGGGACCTCACACCAACATCTACTTAGGTTTTCATGACCTTTTTCACATGTATGATGCTTCCTCTTCTACAACCCTCATATGTGTGTGACTTGGCCTTTTGTCGACCGTGTATGTACGTGAACTGACCTTCTACAACCTACATACAACTTTAGAAAACTAGGGTTTTTCTGAAACTTTTCAACTCTGAAACTTTCATCGTCAATCCTCCTTTTCTACGTCAGACTTACATAACTTCAGATGTATCAATGAGTACCTGCAATAAACCTTTCACAAAATAATATATATATAATGTTCTTAATAGATTCATCACAATACGAGACCCTTTCTCTCTTATTTATACTCTCCAAGTAGCTTCCTCTAGGGGTTATCTTCTAACTGTTTTACCTAACTTCCTTCTTTTATGGCTAACCCACTTCTAACTACTTTGTCCACTTACAACCACTTTATCCATAAATAGTAAACTCACCACTTCTAGTTGCAACTAATTTATTTTTAATTATTTTCTTATTGCAACAACTTAACCCATGATTAACTCCTAGTTCCAACCATTTTGACTATTCAACTTCTTCTAGGAGCTTCTAGAATAATTTGACTTATTTGACCTTCTAGGGGATTCTAGATATCTCATGAGGGTTCTCCAACTTTACTAAACCATATCTTGTCAACCGCAAGGAATTATGTGACGTACCACATATCATCAGAAATGACACGACATGTACTATTCATATAGCATAGTCTCACCTGCAAATTTACAGATCTTCATTACATTATTCCTCAACCAAAATTGGGTTCCTTAACCATACTTCTGGAGCTACCAAAATGTGCTACCGTACATACTCAAGGGTTGAAATCAATCTCTAAGGGTTGAAATCAATATATTATATCACTCTCCAAGGGTTGGCATCAATGCCAACCAACTATCCAAGCCAACTGTCCATCAATCTAAACCAAGTGTGTGACAATATCCCCCTTTGGCATTGATGGAAACAAAAACATTTATGTCAACACTTAGTCATGATAAAATTCATGTTGATATTCTTGATCAATGTTTCTATCTCTCTTCGTTTGACATCAATGGAAAAAGGTATCTCTCCTTGGGGTTGTTCCCCTTGTCTTCATGCATCTGTTATTTCTCTTCACAAATATCTATGACCAAAGGTCAAATCCCCCTATCAATATGTCTCCTCCTGATACTGTACCTGTTGTAACCAATCATGGGAAGAATAATAACTCCCCCTATGTGTATGTCTCCCCCTTTATTCTCTGTAAGATGTCGTGTAATCACTGTGAACAATATGCTACCACTGCAATTTGGTTCTTCTGCGGATACTGGTTCTCTACCAGAACAATTATCAAATGCTCAATAATGATGCATCAATAATACCATGATCTTCTATTCCTTTGACGATCCTTGGACCTATCCATACAGCATACAATGATCCATCAATCTGTAACTGTTGTTGTAATTGTCTCTGTCACTGTCAATCGATCACTATCACAATAACCTGTCCAACCAATCACCGTCACAACAACCTGTATCATGCATCAATCTGTACATGTACCATCAACAAGTGTATACATACATACTATCTCATGATATCAACAATGAATAGTGAATCATAAGCAAATAATAAACCATGTACAACCTGTTCCATACCATGTGTCAACCATGCACATCAACCATGTACATAAACACCATACCATATACCATAAGATATCATCAATGAAGTGCCTCAACTATATTCCAAGAATATGTGCCAAATGTGTACCAAACATATATCAAGAGCATCATCAAGTTCCTATATCAATGTACCAATAACAATAACATCAACAACCATACACCATGCCAAGCACACCATGTATCAACCAAGCACCATCAACCAGTGCATCAACCATGCACCATCAACCAGTGCATCAACCATGCACCATCAACCATGCACAAAACATGTACCAACAAATTGTACCAACACAAGTGCATCAACTATGCACAACACAACCTGTACCAAGAACCTGTCTCATCAATCTCATTAACCAAATTATATATATTCACCAAGTTCAATCATCAAGAAAACTCTCAACCATATGCACAATATCATCAATATGTGCATCAACTTAGTAAGACTACTCACAAACATAAACAAGATTTACCACAATCAAGATGTGCTTCTAAAAGTATACCAATACATGTATGCCAACCAAGTATGTACCAAACATGCATCAACTATAGATCAAGCTATGACTCATCAAGATGTACCAACATCACCATACCATGCACCTCATGTATTTGCCAACTCATCAACCATATGTCTCCACATGTACCCAACATGTACCTCAACTACATACCAAAGATATATATGAATATAACCAACAAGATTCCTCTATCAATACATCGCACTATCCATGATCCAAATACCATAAACCCTCACATAAAATCGTATGCCAAACCTTGACTGTTATGTAGCCTCAAATTTGTATCAATCATATGCCAAGACCACTAACAAAATCCTCTCACAATGTACCATAAGATATACCAATAAAACTCAGACATGCACCAACAATATACTTCAACAGATCTGCCTCAAAACCATTCACTACAACAAGTATTATACAACCAATAGTGCCTCTAATCATGTGCCTCTAGATCAAGGATATATCTCTAGCTAGCATCACATCATCATGATATAAACAAAGTGCCATAATCTTATTGATAATTACTTAACATAACCAACATTGTACCTTAACAAAGATGCCACAATCCACACACTAGGGTTTGCACCATGAATCCAAGATAGGCCTCAAGCATATGCTCCAAAACTCAACCACATATCATCACCATAAATTCATCAAACAATATTATGTTCATACTTGTAGCTTTGTTACTGACCTGGAACATCAGACCTTTGATAACCCGTGTTGTACCATCAAACCATGTTGCAACTCATTTGTACACCATTTTTTTAAAGATTTACCTCAGGTACACGACCTTTCTTCAGACAACTCATGTATGTATGCGACCTTTCTATGAGTCACCTCACATATGTATGCGATTGTTCCCACAGGAGTCCACGTATGCCTAAAACAATATTAAGCTTACCTCATTATTTATGCCTTCATTTGAATGTCTAGATGTTCAGTCTTCTTCATCCACTTCTGAGAGTGTCCTGGTTTTTCAGTACTTGCTCTCTGAGATTCCAATCTTTTAATAAAATCTTTCTTCCATTCTCTTCTTTCCATATTTTATGAAGCATTTATCATTAATTGTCTCCTTGAATTCCAACAATCCTGGGATTTGTAGCCAAACCCACTGCAGTTGTAACATCTCATGGTGTGACAATGTGCAACAATGTGTCTGACAAGATTTCATCTCCAACATCTTAAGATGTTATTGAATTTTCCAACATCTATCCTTGCATAATGTCTGCAATCCAAATATTTGTGACCATAATCATTACATGAGAAACAATGACCATTGAAAACATTTTCATACTTGTTTTTTTGTGTCAACCTTGAAGGTATCTCTCTTCTGAATTTTTGAGATGTAGGGATGGCTTCTTGGTGTCTTCGTTGCTCTGATCTTTTGAATATTTTCTTTCTTTGTGCAGGGGCTTGAATTGAAAATTTAATTTCACCATTTGAAAATGAAGGACCTAAATCATGCTTCTTAGAAGTGCCAACTTCAGAGTGTGCAACTTCCTTGTTGTATCCAAGACTACATTTATCATTTACAGATCTTTGACTATCCAAGATTTCATCCAATATTATTGATTTGTTCATGAACTTGACATGAGTTCTTGACTTCTCATCTTTTCTTCTGAGATCAACAACTTCTTCTTCCGGCTTATGACATGATTCTTCCTTTTCATTTACCTGATTCTTCAATAGTTCCTCTATCTTTTTGGCTTCTTCAATTTGGGTCCTCAGATTGACTTTGATTTCTCTTGTTTCTTTAAGCTCTTCAAGGATTTTTCTAAGTTCATCGTCTACCTTCTTCTTTTCCTCTGCTTGACTAATTGAATCAATATTTAGTCTCTTGATCTCTTCTTCTTGTTCCTTGAGCATTTTTTTTAGTGCCATGGTATGCCTTTGGTACTTTTATAGGTCTTCCTTAGTGTATTTTTCAAGATACTCAAAAGAAATTGAATTATATCCTATTTCCCTGCTAACTTCTTGTAACTTAGCTATAAATTTACCTTTAAGCTTCAACAAATATTCCTCTTCATGATCTGAAATTTAACTTGATCTAAAATTCAAGATCGTTTAACAATTGTTTGTATGTGAATTTTTAACTATTAATCACCTTTATAATGCAAAATTAAAGAACTTTCATCAAGCACATGAACACATCAACATGTAAGAAAACCATCCATGAACAAGAATTGGTAACGGAGTTCACCAAACCCCCTGGCGACGTCTCCGGGCCACTTTTCAAATGGGAAGGCCGATATATTAAGTATTCAAATGCTTAAAAAGTGAGTTCTGAATTATGTCTGCCATATACAGTAATAGACTTCAACAACAGTTGCAAGATGAAATTCTGAGACTTTTAAGTATGAACATGAATACCTTTCTATGTATCTGAAAGATTTTGTGAGCACTTTTTTGTCTGGATGCCTGAATGCAAAAAATGAAGCTGGATCTGGAATCCTTGCGAAAAACTGATAATTTTGAGTATAAACTTGATATATTTCCGAACTGGACTCAGAATGCCCTTCTTGGCACAATTCCCAAAATTTGCCTCTGATCTGTACAATCTCTACTACCTCGGGATGCGTGTCAGTCTAGAATCACCTCGATCTGCATGCAAAACCACCTCGATTTGTGTGTAAATTCACCTCGGGATGCATGCAAAACCACCTCGATCTGTGTGCAAAACCACCTCGGTCACTGTGCAAAACCACCTCGGTCTACGTGCCAATCTCTGCCTGCATCAAAACTCCTCCTTTGGGATCCGTGCCCATGGCTCATTTAAATAATGAAGAGAAAAAAAGAAAAAAAAAAAGGGGTGTGGGCAATAGGCCACGCGCCCACCCAAATCTCACTAAATCCAGCAACTTTTAAGGTTATTCGGCCACCTCTTGCCACGTCTCATGGCGGTGGCACATTGGTAGATGTGGTGGTTAGGGGGGGGCGGAAGTCCCAGGGTCAAACCTGCGGGCTTCTCCTCCCACCACATGTAATATGGTATGGTTTTGATATAACTTATGGTTTGGTATATGATATAGTTGGCGTGTATCACATGTCGTTTTGATATAACATATGGTTTATCATATGATATAGTTGGCGCGTATCACGTGTGGTTTTGATATAACATATGGTTTATTATATGGTTATGTTATATGGACTTTGGATATATAACATTTAAATATCAAGTGGGGCCTCGGTGTTGGCAAGGTTGAGGGCTATGCCCTTGACCACCCCTTTTTACCCAACCATGGGGTTATGGTGGCCTTTTCATAGGGTCTTGGGTTCAATTCCCATAGCCCCAAATTATATTTTTTAGAACCATTTCCAACCATTTTTCACCATTTTAACCATCTTTGACGAAACTTCAACTGCTGATATCTTTGTCATCTGGAGGTCGTTTTTCCTGAAACGAACGTCACCAGAAAGTTGTTGACGAGCTCTTCCACTTTGTAAGATTTACTTTTCATTTTGAATACTTTAACTCTATCGAATTTTGAGATGATCCACCTGGATCACTTCATCTATAAGACAACTGTTATTTGATTCTACACAAACTTCTTCTATTTCAGCTAGATCTTATTGTTTATTTGCAGGAGAACATTCAACATCATTACATTTAGAATTATTGCAATCAGAATATTTTGGAGACTCTTTACCTTCATCGGTGACTGAGTATTGATATGACTTCTCTAGATTTATCCATAGGTCCTTGGCAGAGGTACATTATCCTATGATTTCTTTGACATAACCTAAGAGTCCAATGAATATAGTCTTGAGTGCCACTGCATTGTGCTTCTTTGCTTCCTTTTGAGCTACAAATTTTGATTGATTCTTCAAGGGAACTAATCCAACAACAACTGTGTCCCAAACACCTGCTCCTTTTGACTTAAAATACCCTTTCTTTTTTATTCTCCATGCCGAGTAATCTATATCATAAAAGAAGGGAACTTCATTTGTGGAGAGAACTACATGTCCATCCATTTGTGTGCCCATGGATCTCCTTCAAGCTTGAAAGGTTTATAGTGAAGGTCTTCTTTGATACTAGTTGTTGGACACACTGACCACACTGAGAGGGGGGATTGAATTAGTGTGTGGATGTTTTCACAATTCTTTCTTTCTTTAGTTAGAAACTTCTTCAAACATTATAATTCATTACTTTCATTCACAATTAAACCATCATCACAATGAACACAATGAGAACCATATACATGTTTAAGATTTTATATTATGTTGTTACATGAAGACTACAATCTATAGATATTTATCAACACCAAATGAAAAGAGCACCAACTTCAAGAGAGTACCAACTCTCAAATATGAGACCCAGCTTGCAAATCTCAATACCAATTGATATGTGAGGAATCTGACCCTCAAGTTGGATTACTGAGAGGGGGGGTGAATCAGTAATAACGTAATTATAATTCTTTTCTTCAAATGTTATATCGATGTAGAATTATTATCCAATAATGAGCAGTAATAAATAAGCAATCACGCACATACACAGTACACCAGTGTTTTACGTGGAAACCCAAATCGGGAGAAAACCACAGAATGCTTTTTTCTTA
>SNQJ01S0017558.1:73814-94949 GCA_010110895.2 Picea sitchensis | reverse complement strand
AATAATGATTCATATTTACATCAAACACTATTGGGTCCATTACCCAAACCTTTGTGCTACGGGTCTTTCTTCAAGGGTTGACATCAATGACAACCAACCTTAATCAACAAAAAAAATATGTCCAACTGTACCGACAGTGTTCAAATATGTTCCACGTGTACATGACCTATCTATATCGCAACACACATATGTACGTGACCTGTCTATACTACATCACATGTATGTATGTGACCTGTTCTCTGTCATCCTGTGTACAACCTCAAAAAACTAGGGTTTTGGAACTCCAAAACTTATGTCCCTTTAGACCTTTGTTGCCTCTATCACATCAACATGTAACTTGTCACTCTATATCATCAACCATATGCAGATATGTACCATGTCATCAATGAAGAATCTCCAACAACCTATGCATGTCCCTCATGCATACATCATCAAACAACATAGATATCCCTCAACTAAGTACAATTATATCAATATTGTACCATACTTAAGAGTGATTCTCACTTAGCCAACCAACTAGAATATATCATATCCAAGTACAAGACCAACCATATCAAGAATGCCTCAACCATTCACTATATCATAAGAAAGTCTAAAAAAAACATGTAGTCATACCATAACTTATGTAGCTGATATGAACTTATAGAATGTTGACCTGGGAACTTGCTTTCAGACTCTGGGGACCTAGAAGCAACATCTAGTTAGGTTTTCATGACCTTTTTCACATGTACGTTGCTTCCTATTATACATCCCGCGTATGTACGCGACCTAACCTTCTGTGGACTGCGTATGTATGTGACCTATCCTTCTACAACCCGTGTACAACTTCATAAAACTAGGGTTTTTATGAAACTCTGCAACTCTGAAACTTTCGTCGTCAATCCTCCTTTTCTACCTCATAATTATGTAACTTGAGATGTATCAATGAGTACCTACAATAAAACTTTCACAACATAATATATATTTAATTTTCTTAATAGATTCATCACAATAATAGATCCTTTCTCTCTTATTTATAATCTCCAAGTAGCTTCCTCTAGGGATTATCTTCTAACTGTTTTACCCAACTTCCTTCTTTTAGGGCTAACCCACTTCTAACTATTTTGTCCACTTACAACCACTTTATCCACAAATAGTAAACTCACCACTTCTAGTTGCAACTAATTTATTTTTAATTATTTTCTTATTGCAACAACTTAACCCATGATTAAGTCCTAGTTGCAACCATTTTGACTAGTCATTTTCTTCTAGGATCTTCTAGAATAATTTGACTCTTTGACCTTCTAGGGGCTTCTGGATAACTCATGAGGGTTATTTGACTTCACTAAGCCATATCTCCTCAACCGTGAGGAACTACGTGGCGTACCACATATCATCGAAAACTACACGACATGTATTATTCATATAGAATAGTCTCACCTACAAATTTACTGATCTTCATTACATTATTCCTCAACAAAAATTGGGTTCCTTAACCATATTTGTGGAGCTACCAGAATGTGCTACCAAACACACTCAAGGGTTGACATCAATATATAAGGGTTGACATCAATCTATAATATCACTCTCCAAGGGTTGACATCAATGACAACCAACTATCCAAACCAATTGTCCATCGATCTAAACCAACTGTCTGATAAAATATTTATTAAAAAGGTCGGATGAAGCTAACGACATAATACAAACTTCCAAATCTTCATCTTTCTAGCTATACTATGGTACCAACGAACCAAAATTACCAATTTGTATTTGATGAACCAAGACCAAGACTTCCCTGAATTCAAACTAACTAATTCCTCATTGCAAGAATAAATCCTTACAAATTGATTACACAAGAAAATGCAGAGGAAAAACATAATTAACTCACAATCCAAGCTATTCCATCACTATATGCGATGTTACCCATGGATCGTTGGGAGCCCCTTGATATTCTTGATTCTGATCCCCCTGAGTTTCTTTATGTTGCTTCTTTCCCTTTACGATTTTTGTTTTACTTTCTTCCTCTTGTTAGAGGGGGAGAAGGACAAGGATTCTTCTTTAGAATTTTTTCAAAGGAGGGAGATTTAGAATCTTCTCCCTCATGTGCATCTCCCTTTTCCACTCCCATAGAAGGATCAAGGGGAGAAACTAAAACCCCATTTAGATTATTGTATATAGGAATTGGATCTGGATCGTTCCCATGCAAAGAGTCACTACCCCAAGCAAGGCCTCCTTTCCTTTAATTGTATTCTTTGTTCTTTTGTTTATTGTTCAGATTTGATCTCTGGGTTGTTTTGATGAGGAAATTTCTCCACAGAGTCCTCTGATTCTTCATCTTGAGATTCCAAAACTTCATATCTATTATTGGAGGGAATATATGAGAGATATTGATATCTATGGTCAAGCCGAGCCCCATTGGACTATTGATTCTTCTGCTTTCTTGAAACTTGCTTGAATCCTTGATCCACATTATTCTGCAATGGATGCGATTATTTAGCTTTGGGGTAGATTTTGGTGAAATTCCCATATTCATGAAAATTGTTACATTAGAAAGGAACCTTCTCATAGTTCAGTTCCTCTAGAAGTCCATTTGAAAAATCCATGTCTACACATATTCTAGCGCATGTGTAGATATTTCCCTTTGGTTCAAAATGGGTTATAAATTGACCAAATTTATTTCCAATGGCTTAGAAGGTGGCTTCACCCTAGAAAATAAGAGGGAGGCATGAAATTTTAATCCAAATAGGAGCTGGATAGATCTCCATATCTGGGTTAAATTCAAGGGTCTAGTGGGGAAGAAACATTCCCCTGGAACCTAAGAAATAAGGACCAAATATGAAGATATGGTCCTGATCTTCAATGGTTTTAAAAATAAATACATAAAATCCTTTCCCACAATAAAAATACAAGGGATATTTCTCAAGCCAATTCTTGGAAATCTAGTTAAGAACAACCCTAGGACTGGGCCAAAGGCCTAAGAACTTACAGACTAAACCATGCTCTTTCAAAATGATAGAATTTTGTTTTGTCACAGAGTTCCCCAATAAGTCTAGACTGGGGATGGAATCAACTCTTTTGGCACACCTTCCCATGTCAACCAAGGGCCTTCCCATGATGCTTCATACAACTTCCAATCCACAAAAAATGAATATGCTGGCCATAACCAGAGATACTCTACCATCACATCACCAAAAACAAACCATGTGCAAAGGATAGTAGTGATTCCAGAGACCAGGGTGATGGACATGAAACTTGGGATGGCTATGAGGGATTCTAGAAACGAGTGCGGAAACCAAAGAACCGATGGATAGGTAAAACCCTAGCCACTGCAATAGACATCTGCGCTCCTGCTCTCCATTTCTAACAAACAATTGATACATATACGAACATGGGATTTTTATTTTTTTGTGTGGGAACAACTCCCGGGGAAACCCAAGGTAAACCAAATTTTGTAGAAAGCTGAGGATTTTTAGATAGCATGGTCATATAATATCCAAACATTTCACTTGCGGGAATTGATCTTGAGTGGGGGGGGAAACACCCCTCAACACAAACCACTCGGGCTAAACCCAATTGACCTTATTAAAGCAATTTTTAACCAAGTGATATTTTTTCATATTATATGTTCGAATATGTATCATGTTCTAGCAAGGTGGAATCATTATGATAGAAATATTTAGCCAATAGTTTCATGAGTACTTTGTCCCTCCACATATGGCAACAAGGTGACACATAGTTGACCTCATTCTCAAAAACACATTTACAATATATTTTCCAAAGGACAAAAAATGTATAAATTTTCATATGTGCCACTGAAATTAGAGTGAACCAAAGACCTAGAGTCACCAAATAGATCTATATGCTAGTGAACTCTCACCTAAAGAAGAGTTTAATTACATTTATGCATATTATTCCAACAACTCTCGGACATTGGTAATTCCACAACATATTCTTCACCATTTGAAAATGGCTGCAAATGGGCTAGAGACCATTAAAGTGACCATGTTTCACTATCTAAGCCTTGTAAGGAAGGACTTGGTAGATAATTATCCATGTAAACACATGTAGCTTATATGATACCTACATTGAACAAACACTATGAAACCTCCAAATGTTTTGACCATTAACATATGAAGACATTCATCATGTATTGTGCAAAAGACCAAGATCTTGGTGTTGATGCAAGATGCAGTACAACTATGCAAATCATATTGAAGAAGTGGATGCCCAAAAATCCAACCGCAATCATGTCATATTGACCCCTACATATCAATGTTCATCTTGAACAAATATTCCCACATAATGAATCCAATAAGATCCATGATGATGGCTGATCTACAGAGCACAAGGAATACTTATGTGCTAAAGTATGCCAATCCTTTTTAGGAATGTCCATATGTATCCCAAAAGGTCACACCAGAGAAATATACCTTTCTTACTCAACCATCTTGCCTAAAAGAATGAAAATTTAGGAATACAAGTGCCCCGAGTCCTCCACTCCAAATAGGATTCCTAGCTATTAAATCCCAACCTACATGATTTCTAACCATTTTCCACCTAACCAAACCTGCAATCTTCCTTTAGGTAGACCAAATTCTCATGAAAAGAAATGTGTTCAAAATTTGAAATTAGTGTGGAGAGAAAATTGAATCGCATAAACCAAATGACTCACATATCCTACTCATATGTCAAGCTCTAATCTTGTCTCAACAAAACTTACCATGGGGAAGACCCCTCCAAATAATGAACCACCCATTTAGTTGCAAGAATGATCCCCTGAGTAGCCACATCAATCAAATCAAGGCCCCCATTCATCCTTAGGAATGATAAAGGCATCTTGTAGCGTCATCAAAATGCCACACTCCCCACCATATGGTATATATATTATAACGATTATGTCTTATAATAAAATGATGCAACACATGCATATGAGGACAACATAAGAATGATATATAAAATTTACATTACAATCTATATATTGATGTAAACACAAACCTTTGAATATATTAAAGAGAAGGAAAGTGATCCTCTATTTTGGCGTGACAACATATATTTTAACATTTCACCACATGAAATACTCAATTTTGTTGTTTACTATTTTGTGTTATGTTGTAAACTACTACTGTAAACCTTCAATTGGTATCAAAGAAAAATGTGGAATTAGATTTTTTTTAAAAGTAAGAGCCACCATTCCAACAATTTGCAATACATTAAAAGATCCCTAAAATCCATGTTAGTAGTCTCAATAGTTGGATGTGTTTTAGAAGGCGAGTACCTCAAAGCTAAAGGAATCATGGACACCCAAAAAAATAAAATCAACCTTACTTAGTCTTAAATCCCTTAGTTTGAGGGGGATAACTATGCATTTTGGAGCATTAAGATGAATACACTATTATGTTCTCAAGATTTATGAGTTTGTTTGAAATTGGGTACCCATTTCCCATTGACCAAACCATTTACAAAACATGGATGTGGTCTCAAAAATATTAGTTGAAGAAAAATAGGAAAAAGGACTCGAAGGAACTCTTCTACATTTGACAAGCCATGCACAAGTCAATTTCCCTAATAATTGAATCAATGATCAAGTCAAAGGACTTCTATGATATCCTACAAAGTTCATATTAAGGAAAAACTAAGGCAAATATATTTAGACTTCAATTACTAAAGAGATCATTTGAAAATTTGTCAATGAAAAAATCAAAATCTATGTGATATTTTTTAGCCTGTGCTATGGGAATCATAGGTCAAGTGAGGAATCATGGATAAATCTTTCTAGATCAAAAGATAGCCAAAAAAATATCAATAGTTTTGACTCCATAATTTGGTTAAGTGGTGGTTGTGGTTGAAGAATCCAACAATTTGGCATTTTGTTGAAGAGCTCCTAGGATCACTTCAAACTTAGGTCCAACAACAAATGGATAAGTCCACAAATTTCACTTCTCTTTGTTAATGTTTGGAAAACATCGAGAAGACATTCTCTTAGAATAATAATTAATAATATAATTATTGATTATTAAATATCATATATAATAAGTAAATGATAATAATAAATAGTTATTGATTATTCAAGGGACGCATCCTTTCATGGATGGTCACCATATTTTCCCTATATATGTAACACTCATCATTGTAATAATATATTGATTATATCTCATATGAAGAAAAACAGCATGGTATCAGAGCGAGATTGGGCTTGACTCCTTCACAGGAGGGCCCAAGAAAATGAGAGTAGAGTAAAATGTTGGGAGTGTTAAATTTATGGGGTTGTTACAATCTCTATGTACAACATATTTAGTTTTTACTCCTACCTAAATTTTAGAAAGAATTCCATAAATTATGGTGGGCAACAATTTCTAATAAAAATGTCTAATTACCTAAATATGAGTGTTGCATATTTACTTCTACCTATATTTATGCAAAGAATCACATGAATTATGGAGGAACAATTTAAAAAATTCAAATGCTATGTGGATGTATTATAACCAAATTAATCTTCGGGTAGTAACGAAGGTATTCTCCAACTATTTATAAGAAATAAAATGTTATTTTATTTTAAATTTTATTTTCAAAGAGACGTGTATTTTGTTTTTGGATCAATATAATATTACTCTAAAAAGACACTTGAAAGACACACCAATAGACACACATTTTTTCTCTCTCGCACGTGGGATAAATGATCTAAGGAAGAGAGTAAGAAGTTGAAATTTTCAGAGTTGCTTAGTGTTGTTCTAGTTTTTACTAAAGTAATATCGTATATCATTGGAAGTAATTACCACTTGCCTAAAATTGTGCTTGTTTAATTTAACACTAGAAAATCAGCATGGTTAGTTGTATGACATCGAGTATATGATGGATGTGTGTCGGTAGCCATATGACATCGATTATATGTTGGATGTGTGTTGGTAGTCGTATGACATCAAGTATATGATGAATGTGTGTTGGTATCCATATGACATCGAGTATATGATGGATGTGTGTTGGTCATAGTAGAAAACATATTATTTGGAGGGTCATTGTATATACTTGTGCACAAGATAAATTGATATCCTCTAGGATATGCTTTTTTTTTCTTGTTTCTTGTTTCGATAAGGTCACAGGTAATAGCTCTGATTTGAATCCATAATGACGATCGTAGTAGGCATACATGGAGGGAAAGACCTTCTAACATGATATCAAGAAGAGACATTGTCAGACATGATGCTCAGAGGAAAAAAGTCTCTAGGAGAAATGTACCTCCTAGGATGGGACCATACCAAATAGCAAAGAAATTTCCAATGATAATGGATACAACGAGTCAAATACCGACTGTAGCACAACTATGGTAGATCCAGTAGAGGAGGAAAATAAATTATGAGACTCATAGGGAGTAGGTGTAGCAATCCCAATACATGAGTCGAGCCATGAGATGTTGATGAAGCAGGCATGGCATCAGTTCCAGTGTATGTAGAGGCACTCCCAGAGAGCGAGGTGATACCACATCCAGAGGGATAAGATATTGAGTTACCTCCACAGAAGGAGGAAGAACTACCTTTAGTGTCAGAGGGAGCGGAGACAGAGGAGGAGTCACCTCCATCTCCAGAGGGAGTGTTGATTTTTTTTCATCTTCCTAAGACATTGGTTTCATGATGGAACCTTGATATATCAATTATGGTCCAAGATGACTTAGCATGATCATCATTTACCTATGTTTATGTGGAAAAAGGCATCCATGAATGCAATGTATGTTCAGAACAGAAGTCCTCATAAGACTTTGAGGAACATGATGGCTGAGGAGGCCTTCACCGGAGTGAATCTTGAGGTTGGACACTTCAGTATATTTGGGTGTCCAATATAAATTCATGTACCCAAGGAGAAAAGGACCAAGCTAGACCATTCAAGCATAAAGTGTACATTTGTGGGGTATATTGAGTCTTCGAACACATACCAGATCTACATCCCTAGTTAGAGACAGATTGAGGTGATCACAGATATTACCCTTGAGGAGGAGGTATCCTTCATGAGATCCCGAGGATCTCACATGGATATTCACAGTGAGATATAGGAAGAGATGGTTCCTTCTTCCCCTCACACTCCAGCAGTTCAGAGGGAGACAATTGAGCCTATTGATCAAATTGATCACATTGATCATGTAGTTCTAGTTGATGTTCCCATAGAGATTGCAGTAGGTTGGAAGAGACCTACATGGGACCGTCATACTCTGCAGAAGGTAGAAGGACATGCAACTCCTCGTGGTACCTTCCGAGAGATCAAGATACCTCAGAGATATTCATGCTATGTTGAATTTATGAGCCACATAATTGATTTTGAGCCTTCATGTTATGAGGAGGAAACTAGTCATCCAGTATGGAGAGATGTCATGATGGCGGAGTATCAATCCATCATGAAGAATCATGTGTGGGATATTTTTCTGATACATGAGGGGAAGTATGTAGTGACTTCTAAATGGATCTACAATATCAAATACACAGTTGATGGGAACATCGAGAGGCACAAAATGAGATTTGTTGATAGAGGATTCTCTCAGGTGGAGGGAATAGATTATGAGGAGACATTTTCTCTTATTGCTTGATACACTTCTATCTGGATGATTATTTCCCCTATAACATCCATGGGTTGGAGAGTATATCAGATGGATGTAAAGACAACCTTTCTCAATGGATATATTGAGGAAGATGTATACATAAAGTAGCCAGATGGTTTCATGATACATGAGAAGGAATCTCATGTGTGCAGGTTGAAGAAGGCCTTATATGGACTCAAGCAACAACCTCAAACTTGGTATGTGAGGATTGATGGACACCTGATGATTTTGAGCTTCAAAAAAAGTGTTTTCTATCCTAACCTATACTACAAGATAGTTAATGGTGAGTCCTTGATTTTGGTCCTCTACGTTGATGATTTATTCCTCACATGTACAAAGAGCCTTATTGTTGAATGCAAGTATGCATTGGCCTCTGATTTTAAGATGAAGGACCTTGGTATGATGCACTACTTCTTGGTACTAGAGTTGTGGTAGAGAACTGATGAGATCTTCCTGAGTCAGGGGAAGTACATAGTTGAGATATTGAATAAGTTTAGGATGTTGAACTGTAATCCCATGACTACACCAATGGTGATGAATTTGAAGAAACTAAGTGTGTCTTCTTCTGATTTTGATGAGATTGATATGACCCTGTAAAGACAGTTAATTGGATCATTGATGTATCCGGTTAACACTAGACCAAATATTTTCTATGTAGTGAGTGCACTTAGCCAGTTTATGAGTCAGGCAAGATAGACACACTAGATTGTTGTGAAGCATGTGTTGAGATACCCACGAGGCATATTTGGACATGGTCTGAGATATACTTCCAATATTGATATGATATGGAAGGAATATATTGACTCTTATTGGGCAAGGAGCACAGTGGAAAGAAAGAGCACCTTCGAGTGTTGCTTCACTTCGGGATCTTTCGTGGTCTCCCGGTGTAGCAAGAAACATACTTGTGTGGATTTGAGCATAGAAAAAGCATAGTACAATTCATTAAGTATGTCACTCTATGAAGAAATGTGGATTTGCAATCTCCTTGCAAATTTATCTGAACATGTGATGGATTCCACCATTATTCATTATGGTAAACAAAGTTGAGTGAAGATCTTAGAAGAATCCAATATTTCATGACAATCGAACCACATTGAAATCAAGTACCATTACATCTGAGACATGGTGCAGAGGAAGGAATTACTGGTGCAATACCTTCCTACTTATGAGAAGGTTGTTGATGTTCTTACCAAACTAGGAAAAAGTTTAAGTAATTTCGTGACAGACTTGGCATGGCAGAGAATGCCTCCCTTGTTGAGAGGGAGTTTTGATGTTTTTAGCTTCCTGAGACATTCTCCAGATCGTACTCCTCTATGACTGAGTTGATTTGATCTATGATGACACTTATCCAAGAAGGGATAAGTGGGACACTTATCCGAGAAGGGATAAGTGCATTTGGGCGTATAGCCCAACGTCCCTTTTGGAGAGAACATGAGGACACGTCTCATGTGGAGAGCACATGAGGACATGTCAAGGGAGTTGACCTTGACGTCACACACTATGGGGAGTTGACCCTAGTGTTTCTAGAGGGAGTATCCTCTATAAGTCCATATGGGAGTGCCATGTGTGACAAACATTCTCTAGATTGTACTCCTATATGAATTGAGTTGAGTTGATCTGTGAGGACACTTATCCAAGAAGGTATAAGTGGGACACTTACATGAGAAGGGATAAGTGAATTTGGTCTTATATCCCAAAGCCCTTTGTGGAGAGAACATGAGGACATGTCCCTTGTGGAGAGAACATGAGGACATGTCAAGGGAGTTGAACTTGACGTCACACACTATGGGGAGTTGACCCTAAGTGTTCCTAGAGTGAGTATCCTCTAGAAGTCCACATGGAAGTGCCATGTGTGATAAACCTTTTTCTACTATGGTGGTTGTGTTCCACTGGTGAAGACTGTGCGTCTCTAGAAAATAGTTGTGTACTACGATGGAAAGATACCTCCCTAGCTAAGAGGGAGTGTTGATGTTTCAACATCAGGCATACCTTCTCCTAGATTGGGCTGCAGACCAAGGGAGATAGGATACATTTATCATAAAGGTGCACTTGTGGTAAATGGGCCCAAACGTAGTCCTTTCTTTATCATGAAAAGGAATAATATGGACTCGAGGTGCTTGAAGTGATTTCCACATGTTAGTTATCATCAGGCTGACATTCACTCACAGGTGTGTGCTTGTGGTGAAAGATCCTGATGTGGTCTTTGTCCTAGTCATGGTGATTTGAAAAGGAATGATAAAGACTCAATATGCTATATGCTATTACATGCGGACCCAAAGTGAGCCTAATCTTAGAGAGAGTTAATTGGATCAGAGGGAGAACCGCAGAAGGAATTTCTCCTCGATTCAGGTGGGAGAGAGACATCTCCCAAGACTGATAGACAAGTATATTGATTCTAGGGTGAAGTTTGTATACTTCAAAGACAATCTTGGCATGATGAAAAATCCCTCCCTCATTGAGAGGGAGTGTTGATGTTTGGACAACATCGGGAAGACATTCTCTTAGAATAATAATTAATAACATAATTATTGATTATTAAATATCATATATAATAAGTAAATGATAATAATAAATAATTATTTATTATTAAAGGGACGCATCCTTTCATGGATGGTCACCATATGCTCCCTATATATGGAACACTCATCATTGTAATAATATATCGATTATATCTCATATGAAGAAAAACAACACGCTTGAACATGCATTTGATTCACAAGTCAAAATTGATGATACGAATAACAAGATAATATATCAGTGCTTTTGAGGAGAATCTTCATCAAATAGAGGTTGAGGCAAAGGAAGATTTAAAGGTAGAGTAAGAAGTCCAATATGAGGCTAAGTAAAATGAAGGAGAATCAATAACTCTGATAGAGGTAATTTGTATTTTGATAAATCCTATATTCAATGTACTTATTAGAGAATATATGGATATTAGATATATGTTGTCTCCCTTTAATTTGGTTGGAGAATGTTCAAAGGATGTTTTCCTTTTAAATAGTGGTTGTAGCAATCAAATGCCAAATAGTAAGACACTATTCTCCAAATTAGATGAATCGGTGCACTACAATTGAATCTTGGAAACAAGACAATGGTGCCTATAATGGGTAAATGCATAATCCTAATCAAGAAAAAGCAAGGTGGGAATACGTTTATTTCTAATGTTTATCATGTAGTTGGTTTAGAACACATTTTTCTTAGTGTTGGGTAGCTAATTGAGAATTTATATCTAGTTATTTTTTAGGACAACAAATGTGTTATTTACAATAGAGATGGTAGCAATAAAATTATTATAGAATTCTCAATGATGAGCAATCCATTGCTTCCCCTCAATCTTGCAAGATGTATTTCTCAAACTTTAAAATCTATCCTATATGATGGGTCTTTGTTGTGGCATATGAGGTTTGGCCATTTGATATTTCATGGTTTGCATTTGTTTTACAAGAAACATATGGTGAATGGGTTGCTCATGGTGGATTAGAAGGACTAGGTATGTGAATGTTGCATTCTTTAGAAACAACTAAATATTATTTTCTAGTAGGAAGATCATGGAGGGCCAAGGCACCTCTTGAGTTGGTGGATTCAGATATACATGGCCTAATGCAAACACCTTCTATTGTTAAGTGCATAAATTAAATGATTTCAATAGAAGAACACGTGTATTGTTTCTTTAAGAGAAATCATAATATTTTTGTTGCAAGAAGTATAAAACTACTATACAAAAACACAATTTTTTGTTTTTGAAGGTGTTTCATACAGATAGAGGAGGCAAATTTAATTCCCACAAATTCCAATATTTTTGTAAAGAGAATGAAATAAAGAGGTAGTTAATTGGAATACATGCCCCTCATTAAAAATGATGTAGAGGAACACACAAATATAACAATATATGAAATGGCATGGAGTATGATCAGACAAAGGTCCTTTCAAACACTTTTTGTGTAGATGTTCTAGCTACTTCAGTTTACTTGTTGAATAGATGTCCTACAAAGAGTATGAAGGGAATGACGCCACAAAAGGGTTGGAGCCAAAGGTGAAAGATGAATTTGGCCCATCTTAACATGCTTGGATGCATTTTCGTACTCATGTTCACAAGGATAAGTGACAAAAACTTGATGACAAAAGTGAAAATTGTATTTTTGTTGGCCAGCATGGGAAGCTAAAGGGTTATAAGTTGTAAATATAGTAATAAATAAAAATATTTTTAAATGTGAGGTAATATTTGATGAAGCAAGATAGTGGAAATGGAAAGAATATTTAAAGCAATAAAAACCAACAATTGTGAAAATGTATTCATCAGAAGATTACTTCTCTCCTCTTCCCACAAACTCTAGCAACAACTCAAGTTCCAGCATTAGTCAAGTTTCACCTTCAAGAATTTATTTATCCATCATTTCCAAGACCTTCAAGAAAAGCAAAGTGTCTCAAAGAAATTTAATAAAAGACTAACATTAAATAATACATTGTTAATTTTTCTCTAGTTTCTTAGGTTCAAATTGAACCAAGCTTTTATGAAGATGCAGTGAATCGTACAATTTGTCATGAAGCAATGAATGTAGACATTGATGCAATAGAATAAATAAAACAAGCTAATTGGTTTATCTCCCTCAAGGAAAGAATCTCATAGAATTCAAATGGAGTACAAAACGAAGCATAAGGTGGATGGGCCAGTTAAAAGGTACAAGGTTATATTGGTAGCAAAGTGTTACTCACAACAATGAGGTACATGATTGATATGAATTGGATCCTCATCAAAATATATTTTTAAACTTTGAAATAATCATTTAATTATTTTTTCAAAGTCGAGAAAATGTTCAAAATTGCCTTGGAAGTTGAAATGGATCATTGTGATGGTTGGCCTCCCAAGGAAACCCATTAAAAATGCAGGTTGTGATGAAGCAAAGCATTGAATGGAACATAAAGAGAAGGAAATGAAGAAGGAAAATAGTAGATATGAGAGATAAAAGAAACAATATGCTTGATGATCAAAGAATAAGAATACATTAAGTCCGTCCCACAATGAGGGAAGATTTTTGTTGAGACATGGGCACCTACAAATTTCTTGCTAGTGAGTAACAATACACTAAATTTGTGTATAACTCACTCTTTTGTAATCAATTCCTCTTAATAAAATCACCATTGAATTTGGTTTTCCTATTTGGGTTTCCATGAAAATAATACTATGTGCCTATTGCACATTTGAATTATGTTCTCTATTATGTTCTTGTTCAATGGTTGTGGGAGTAGAGTGTTAGGTTTTCATATCTAATATATAAAGTTTGTATTTAATTTTCCATGTGACAAATAGAGTAGCCAATTATTGGAAACCAAATCTAAATAGGGCACATTAAGCCTGAACTTAACTAATTGAAGATTACAAAGATAATACAATTTGGTAGTAAGCATCCATGTTGACGAAATAGATAGGCCATAGACCTACTATTTATGGATCATGTTTACAATGAAATTTTTTGTCCCATTGCAAGATTTTATATTATAAGGAATTTTTTGGCAATCACAACTAAATTTAAGAGGAAATTGTTTTAGTTAGATGTTAAATCAACATTTTTGAATAAGTTTCTTGGATAAGGAGATGTTTGTGGAGCAACCACGAGGGTATGAAATTACAGTGAAAATCATAAGTTTTACAAACTGAAGAATTCTCTATATGGACTTAAGCAATATCCAAGGGCATAGTATGGAATAATGGATGGATATCTTCATAAAAATGGATTTAGAAGAAGTGCAAGTGAACCAATTATCCATGTGAATTCCAATGGTAAGAGTGAGTTGTTGATTGTATGATCATATGTAGATGACTTCATTTACACTAGAAATGGTGAGTTTTTGATGGATGAATTTAGAGTAGCAATGACAAGTGATGTAGTGTTAGTGGTTGTATAAATTATATGCCAGGGAATAAGAGGCTATTCTCCAAATTGGATGAATCAATGTAGTACCAATTGAAGCTTCTAAACAAGACAATGATCTCTATAATGGGTAAATGCATCACCCTAATCAAGACAAAGCAATGTAAGAAGAAGTTTATTTCTAATGTTTATTGTGCACTTGGTTTATAACACAATTTTCTTAGTGATGGATAGCTAATTGAAAAGTGATATCTAGCAATATTTTAGGACAACAGATGTGTTATTTATGATAGAGATAGTAGCAACAAAATTATGGTAGAATTGTCAATGATGAACAATCCATTGTTTCCCCTGAATCTTGCAACTGATATTCCTCAAACTTTAAAATCTATCCTAGATGATGGGTGTTTCTTGTGGCATATGAGGTTTTCCCATTTGAGATTTCATGGTTTTCATTTGTTGTACAAGAAACATATGGTGAATGGGTTGTTCATGATGGAGTAGAAGCACTAGGTATGTGAATGTTGCATTCTTGATAAACAATAAAAATATTCTTGTCTACTAGGAAGATCATGGAGGGATAAGGAAACTCTTGAGTTGGTGGATTCAAATATACATGGCCCAATGAAAACGCCTTCTATTAGTAATTACATAAATGATGATTTCAATAGAAGAACATGGGTATTGTTTTTTAAAGAGAAATCATAAGATTGTTTTTGCAAGTATCATAAAACTACTATATAGAAACATAGTTGTTATTTTTGAAGGTGTTTCATACAAATAGAAGGGGGGGATTTAATTCCCATGAATTTCAATATTTTTGCAAAAAGAATAAATAAAAAGGTAGTTGATTGGAAGACATATGCCTCATAAAAAATGGGGTGGAGGAACACAAAAATAGAACAATAACTGAAGTGGCATGGAGTATGATCAATGAAAGGGCCTTTCAAACACTTTTTGGGTATGTTAAGTACCAAAGAACGAATACAAAATCACCACAGTAGATATACAAGAAAAATATAGAAAAACACCACTTTATTATATCAAAACCCTTGAGGTAGGGTAACACCATATAATGGATCCTATTATGGAAGGGATCCTCTCTTGTTCACTTGCATCTTTGAGGGGGCATCCTCCTATTGAGCTTCAACTCCAAATATAATACTTATCCTCTTATCACATTACATTGCTTGAACCGCTTTATATAGTGCTACTAACCACCTAAGAAAATTCTATAGGAGGAACCTTCTAGTAAGTCCTGTTACATTTATTATATCTAACTACCATAGTGAGCCTTATTTAATACTATAGTGGACCTAGTCCACCTTACATTGAATGGCCTCCACTATTATCACTATGGGCCCTCATAGTGGACCTAGTCCACCTTGGCATTGAATGGCCTCCACTATTATCACTATGGGCCCTCTCAAGACCCCCACCCCCCTCAGCCTACCACTACCTCTATAGCTAGATAACATTGCGTCCCCCTTATGAAATTGTTTTCCTCAACACTTGATGTACAACCATATACCAGGGTCCCATGGATAAGTGTGGACCATAGTGCTGAAATGTACTAGAGAATCATGGTCCCATGGAGAAAGAAAAACCAACATGTTGAAGTATTCCAACTTCCATTGTAAACCGGGGTCCCATTTCCAAGTGCTCATGTGAACTCCACGTGGAAGATATCTGAACTCAAGAACCAATTGAAAATGATGCTCCAAAGATCTACATTGATCATGGGGATCCAAATATGTAGATCCCTCCATATCCAAAAAATCATCTGAATAACACACTAGTACTGGAGAATAATGAAAACTAGTATTCATAGAAGGCTCTAGACTTCTCTCCATAATTTTCTCTACATAAGGTGAAGTAGATTCATCAAATAAAATATGAAAGTGGTTGTCATCCCAAAAATGACAACTATCCATATACCAATCATCACAATCAGCCTCAAAATCATACCAAGCATAGACTTCTTGATTATATGCATCCCCGATGTCTGTCATAAGATATCTCTCTTGTATGCTAGCTAAGGACCTTTGAAAATTTTGACAATTAGCACTAATAATGTGTTGCCCCTCGTGAATATATTTCTCAATGGATTCAATCTTCTATAGAATTTCCTCGAGAGATGCAAACTTATGTGGAAGTTCCATGAGAAATCTAATATCCATTGCAAACACCAAATATAATGTACCAAAATAAATATATCAAAATTATCTATCCAATGGCACTGATTTGGTAGCAATCTGAGTACACTATGAAAAGTTATGAACTCTGCAGTCTCGTCGTCGTCACGAAAACCCCCAAAAATCATTGATTTTTAATCAACAATATCTTCACTTCTAGAGATCCGATTGAGATGATTTATTTTTTGAAATTGGGTGAAATTGTGAGAGGAACTCATATATGAAATTTTTTTTTGGAAAATTCATCCCCAACTACAACAAAAATCAGAAAAATCAGGTCGTCGTTCGCGGAAAAAAAAAAAAAAAAACCTTTAAAATTTGCAGATTTTAAAATGCAAATAACTTGACTTCCCAGACTCTGTTTCAGATGTTTTTTTTTTAAGGGAGGAACTCAAATATACAACCATATTTTGCAAATTTTGCACCATAACCTACAGAAAGCGTTCGGAATGTCGCAACCCTCTTTTTCTTCTCAAAAAACAAATGTTCAAAAATAAAAAAATTCCCACACTTCTTTCCAAGGAAAGTGCTCTGATACCACGTGTTAAGTACCAAAGACTGAATACAAAATCACCACAGTATATATACAATAACAATACAGAAAACCACCACTTTATTATATCAAAACCTTTGAGGTGGGGCAACACCATACAATGGATCATATTATGGAAGGGATCCTCTCTTGTTCACTTACCTCTTCGAGGGGGCATCCTCATATTGAGATTTAGCTCCAAATACAATACTTCTCCTCATATCACATTACATTGTTTGAATCGCTTTATATAGTGCTACTAACCACCTAAGAATATTCTAGAGGAGGATCCTTCTAGAAGTATAACCTTCTGGTAA
This sequence comes from Picea sitchensis, assembly GCA_010110895.2. NCBI lineage: Eukaryota > Viridiplantae > Streptophyta > Pinopsida > Pinales > Pinaceae > Picea > Picea sitchensis. The sequence continues at coordinate 77,475 of SNQJ01S0017558.1, read as the reverse complement.
GTCCTCTTAGCTTTATTATATCTAACTAATATATTGGGCCTTATTTAATAATATAGTGGACCTAGTCCTCCTTACATTGAATGGCCTCCACTAGTATCACTATGGGCCCTCTAGGCCTCCCCACTACCTCTCTATCTACCTAACACGGTAGATGTTCTATCTACTTCAGTTTACTTGTTGAATAGTTGCCCTACAAAGAGTGTGAAGGGAATGATGCCATAATAGGGTTGGAGCCAAAGGTGAAAGCTTACTTTGGCCCATCTTAACGTGTTTGGATGCATTTTCTTACTCACGATCACAAGGAGAAGTGACAAAAACTTGATGACAAAAGTGAAAATTGTATTTTTGTTGGTCACTGTGGAAGATAAAGGGTTATAAGTTGTAAAATTTAGTAACAAATAAATTTATTTTCAATTGTGAGGTATTTTTTTATGAAGGGGGATAGTGAAAATGGAAAGGATATTTAAAGCAATAAAAACCAACAATTGTGGAAATGTATTAATAGGACGATGACTTCTCTCCTCTTCCCACAAACTCTAGCAGTAAATCAAGTTCCAATGTTAGTCAAGTTTCACCTTCAATAGGTCATTTCTTCATCGTGTCCAAGTCCCCTTCAAGAAAGGAAAAGTGTCTCAAAGAAATTTAATAGAAGACTAACAATAAATGATATATTGTTAATTTTTCTCTAGTTTCTTAGGTTCAAGTTGAACCAAGTTTTTATGAAGATGCAGTGAAGCATACCATTTTTCATGAAGCAATGAATGTAGACATTGATGTAATAGAATAAATGAAACATGAGAATTAGTTGATCTCCCTCAAGGAAAGGATGTCATAGGATTCAAGTGGAATACAAAACGAAGCATAAGGTGGATGGGCCAGTTAAAAGGTACAAGTCTATATTGGTAGCAAAGTGTTACTAAAACAAATGAGGTATAGATTTTATATGAATAAGATCGTCATAAAAATCTCTTTGTAAACTTTGCAATAATCATTCAATTATTTTGGAAAAGTTGAGAAAATGTTCAAAATTCCCTTGGAAGTTGAAACGAATCATTGAGATGGTTGGCCTTCCAAGGCTACCCATTAAAAATGAAGTTTGTGATGAAGAAGAGCATTGAGTGGAACATGTAGAGAAGGAAGTGAAGAAGTGAAATAGTATATATGAGAGCTAAAATAAGCAGTAGGCTTGATGATTGGAGGAGAAAAAGTCACTAAGTTTGTCCCATGATGAGTGAATATTTTTGTTGAGTCATGACCACCTACAAATTTCTTGCTAGTGAGTAACAATACACTAAATCTGTGTATAGCTCACCCTTTTGCAATCAATTCCTCTTAATAAAATCACTATCAAATTTGGTTTTTGTGTTTAGGGTTTCCATGAAAAACAAATTGTCTATTGCACATTTGAATTTTGTTCTCTATTGTGTTCTTGTTCAATGGTTATGTGAAATTTGAGGAATACTATTTTTTTTATTAATATGGTGTTATTTATATTGTATGCATCACTACTACATCACTATTAACCAATGCTTGAACGCTAATGCATTGTGTAAGTAAATTCTACAAAAGTATATTAGTTGGAGACCAAACATTAGTGATTTGTGTAATTATAATCTACAACGGCATAACCTTTGGCTGTGTGTAAACTCTGCATACAACCTAGAGCTTCTTCACACCCTCAATTCAAAGCGTAGTGATAGCACATATAACTATTTATGTTTGAGAATATTACATTAGATATTTAATATTTTATGGATGTCAAGAGTTTGTACATCTTTTTTATTACTTGAGGATGTGATGAGTGGAGAAAAGTGTTGCAAGTAGAGTGCTAGGTTTTCATATCTAATATATAGATTTTTTATTTAATTTTTCCTATGACAAATATATTGGCTAGGTATTGGAAAACAAATCTAAATAGGGAACAAGAAGCCTGAACTTATCTTGTTGAAGATTACAAAGATATTACAATTCAATAGTAAGCATCCATGTTGATGAAATAGATAGGCCATAAACCTACTATTTATGGATCAAAATTAAAAATGAAAATTTTTGTCCCATTGCAAGATTAGATATTATAAAGATTGTTTTGGCATTCACAACTCAATTTAAGAGGAAATTTTTTCAGTTATATGCTAAATCAACATTTTTGAATAATTTTCTTGGATAAGGAGATGTTTGTAGAGCAACCATGAGGGTATGAAATTACATTGCAAAGCATAAAGTTTGCAAGCTAAAGAAATATCTATATGTACTTAAGCAAGATCCAATGGCCTAGTATGGAATAATAGATGAATAGCTTCATAAAAATGGCTTTAGTAGAAATGCAAGTGAACCAATATCCATTTGAATTCCAAGGGTAAGAATGAGTTGTCGATTGTATGATTATATATAGATGACTTCATTTACACTAGAAATAGTGATTTGTTGATGAATTAATTTAGAGTAGCAATGATAAATGAGTTTGAGATGATATGTTTGGGGGTTACTGCATTATTTCCTTAGCATGGAGGTAAGTCAATTGAATGATGACATTTTTATTTCACAAGGAAAGTATACAATGCATTTACTTGATAAGTTTGAAATAACAAATTTCAATGCAATTAGCACACTTGTAAGCCTAGTTAAGAAATTTGTTAAGAATGATGGCAACAAAGTTGATCCTACTATTTTAATAGGAGGTTAGTGGGTAGCCTTATGTATCTCATTGCCACTAGGCATAATGTAATGTATGATGTGAGTTTAGTTTCATGGTTTATGCATCATCCAAGTGACACACACTTTTGTACAACAAAGAGAATAGTCAAGTATGTAAAGGGTTCATGCAATTTCAATGTTTGGTACACTTCATTTGATGTTTTTGGTTTGGTTAGATACATCGATAATGTGGACAAGCTCCATTAACGACCATAAAATTACTTCATGATATGCTTCCATCCTTGGTGTAGTGTTATCTCAAGGTCATCAAAGAAGTAATCCATAATTTCTTTGGCAAAAATAGAAGCATAATATATTGCAATAACCTTAGCAACTTGTCAAGCACTTTGGTTGATAACAATATTGTTATATATGAAGCAAGAACAAAGAATGACCTATACTATTTATTGTGATGACCATTCTACCATTGCAACGACAAAAAAACTAGTATTAGATGGTTGTATTAAAAACATTAGTATACATTATCACTTCATTAGATAACTTGTAGTAGACGATTATATTGAATGGAGATTTTGTACACATGTTCATAAAGCTCTATTAAACAAAATCTTGAAAGGTTGAAAGAGAAGTTGAGAGTAATTGCATTTAACATAAAAGATGATATACTGTAATGATTTTAAGAATAGTAAATAACAAATTAAAATTTATATATTAAAATAATTAAAAATGTTTAAATACATGAAGAAGGGAGAAAGTTATGCTCCACTTGGTTATAACAACAATTTGAACTTTTAATTATGTGAATAATCATTTTTATTATTTACTTTTTTGTATTGTAGTATAAACTCTTATCTTATAAGATATGCGGGGTATAAGAACAATTTGAACTTTTAATTATGTGAATAATCATTTTTATTATTTACTTTCTTGTATTGTAGTATAAACTCTTATGATTAAAACATACCATCATTTGATGAAAAAATAGGCATTTTGACAATGTAACCCA
>SNQJ01S0017558.1:42114-53851 GCA_010110895.2 Picea sitchensis | reverse complement strand
CCAAAGAAAGCAAGAGGTTGCATCAAAAGTGAATTCTGAAATGTCTTCATTCAGATTATGACATTTTCGATTTGGTCACTTCAACTTTCCTTCTGAGTATTCCATGTCATGATATCATTCTTATGGCGAGGAGTCCCCACGATATTGAAAACCAACTAAGAATCCTCAAGTATTTTTTCTCCAATATGGGTATGACTGTTAATACTGACAAGACTAAGGTCATGATCATTAAATCTAATAAGATAAATTATGATACCTTTGTTTATGAAAACAACAACTCGAAGGAAGTGACTTCATACAAATATATTGGAATCAATATTCACCACAAGATCAACTTGAATTATAGCATTGAGAAAAATGACTATTGGGAAATGGAAATATTATTATGGGATTGAAAACAATCGTAAATCAACTGATCTTTGGATATGGGATAAGAATAAACTCCTCTTTAAGACTCTTGTTACGCATGTTATTCTATATGGGTGTGAATTCTAGGGATGTAGTATCTCTCATGAATCCTGGAGAAAGATAGAGAAAATCCAAAAGAATTTTATAACCTATAATCTCAAAATTAAAGGAAATACACACTATCCCATCCTCCTCTTAGAGACAAGCGTTTCCCCCATTGAAAGCATGGATACGATTATATACATAATGTATAATAACAAGTTATACAACATGGAAGACAAGAGGCTTCCTAAAAATGCTTCAAAATCTAGTCGTAAGCACCTTCGACTCAAGCGAGGATGGCATAAAGATGCCCAATATTGGCTAAGTTATTGGGGAATCATGGAAGACACCATTTTGTAGAATAAGGATACTATTAAAAATACCATTAAATCAAAATTTAAGGATAAAATGTGGTGTGATAGAGAGTTAGAGGAAAACATAAAATTAAGTATTATAAGGATGTAATCAACCCTAATCTAGAAGATCAAAATTATCTCTTTGTTTCGACAAATTTAAAGAAAAAAATAAGCCTTTCCAAGCTAAGAACAAATTTTCATGAGCTCCATAGTGAAAATGGGCATTGGTCAATTCCTAAAACGCCTTGGGATGAAAGAGTGTGTCACATTTATGACACTAAGAAGGTTTAATATGAAAATAACTTTCTCTTAGATAGTCTAGCCTATACTTAGATTAGATCTCAATTTCAAAATATTATTCACACTACCAACCTTCCTAACCTTTTAACTCAACAAAACTATGGTGATCTTGGAAAGCTTCTCTTAATGATTTTTTAGCATAGAAACAAAATTCCAAATAATTGCAAGTAATCCCTTACCCTCTTAAGTTCCGATAGATCAATTCGGTCTTAGTGGACGTTAATCATCATCATCATCATCATGGTTCTTCAAAATTATTTGTATTTTTCTCATGTCGAATGATGTAAGATTCCTTAAGGCCCACCTTCTGATAGATCTTGTCCCATCAATTCCAACACATCATCTGGGATTGAGATTAAAGATGTTTATACGTACCTTAAGACTTGCATACATCAATGGAAATCATCCTTTCTATCAACAATGTGAATTCATAAAGGTCTCTTGATTGACAAATCTTGCAAGTGACTCGACTCCAACACATCCATTCATGCCTGTTAAGATGTACTTAGTTACTTTGACACTCATTTTCATCATTGGTGAGTTGTTTCACATTGGTTAATGATTTATATTAATGGTCGGTAATCCAATGAATTCTTTCTATGTTTGACTCCAAGTAAATCCATTCACATCGATTGAATTGTTTCAATAGGGGTTATAACTGAAGACTATATGGTTCATGGTATCAACAACAACTAGCAACAATTCATTTTCTTGTTCTAAATTTTTTTGTAGCATGATCCAATACAGGACTGAAATTTAGTCTTACCCCAATTCTTCCAATGAAAATAAAATAATCTTTGAGCATCAACAATAACATTAGTATTTGCATCCATCTCTCCAACAAATTTCAATTCCATAGAATTCAATGGAAGAAAGTTTCAAGAGGTTTGTTTCAACAGTTACAAGATTCCCATAGTTCTTAAAATTATGTTTTGAAACCTTGTGGCATGCATTACGGTGCAACCTCCAAGTCTAGGTACCCTTGGGCATGTAGTTCGATACTATACTCTACATAATTATGAGTCTTTCTGTGTGTAATTTCCCCAGTCTGTGCACCATTAAATAGGGTGTGAGCCCCTTAACCACCATATGAAACCATCGGTCGACATTAAGTATTTTTTTAGGCAGGTTCTAAACAAACCCCGCACCTTTGGCGCATTGATTAATTTTGTTGGCATATATGTGGCAGGTTGTAAGGTCAAACTCTATTGACCATGCCATCATTTTATGGCGTGGTTATAACCGTATGGAATAAGTTATAATCATATGTTATATTAATGTGTGGCGTAAATAGTTTAACGACCTCTACGCGAGTGTTATGGTCACATTACAATACATAAAACCAAGGTCGTGGGATTATGTCCTCGGCCCTTTTTTTCTGTGGAATAAACCATTACACAAACTTAAATACAAATGGTGCCACTAATAGTTAAGGAACAATGGGATGGTATGATGGTTAGGTCGTTGGTTCGGTTAACGAGAGAGTCAAGTTCAATCCTATGGGCTCCAACAAATTTTGATAAAAATTACCCATTAATGGCCAATGGGAGGTTTCCATGTGGCAGCCTCTCATTGGTCGATCTTTGCCACATGTCAAAAAATGATCGGTCCACCTATATGTATGGTATGTCAAAACCCTTGCCCAATCATCATACAGTCATACCACGTGGCACCTTGAGGTGTGGCCACATCATTTTTGTATAGTTGTATGGTCGTGTGACATGTCACTCTTGCAGTGGTGACACATGTCACCTTAACCTCATTGAATTTGACTTTTGACCTACTTGAATTGAAATTTGACCGTCCATAACTTTTGCATACGAATTCTATTTGAGGCGATTTTTGTGCCATTGGAAATCTATCATCGAGCTCTACACATTGATGCCATTTTCAAGAGCATTTTAAAATTAAGTATAGGTCATAGAAATTTTCATCAACAAAATTTTCAAAGTAATCCTCACAATAATAATGCACAATCAAGAAGAGGCAAAAATTTTAGTAAATTAATATGTAAAAGATGTTTAAATATGGGTCATTATGCATCAATTGTCTTACAAGCAATGATCAATTGCCAAAGTTTAAGCATACATCAAATTCAAATTCTCAACCATCATCTCAATATGCAGAGGATCAAGATTACTAGGATGATCAATATGAATATGTTTTTTCAGTAGTTCAACATGTAGATTCATTTGAAAATGATTGGATATTGGACACAGGGGCTACTCAACATATGACTTATCGCAGATACCATTTTTGGAATTAGAAATATGTTCAACTAAATCCCATTTATTTCGCTGATGATGCAACTCATATACCTCAAGGAAAAGGTTTAGTGAAAGTTTTTCTCCCTGGAATTGGTGAAAAATGGATTTCAAATGTTTTGTATATACCAACTTTTAAGAAAGATTTGTTATCCCTAGTCACAATCAGACAAGTTGGGCATCAAATCATCATGAAAGATGGTTTGGTGAATATTAAGTAAAAGAAGGATAACTTGAAAACAATAATTATTGGATATGAAGATGGGAAGTTAATAAGAATGAATGGGAAAGTCATCCAAAGAAAGCAAGAGGTTGCATCAAMRRTGAATTCTGAAATGTCTTCATTCAGATTATGRCATTTTCGATTTGGTCACTTCAACTTTCCTTCTRAGTATTCCATGTCATGATATCATTCTTATGGYGAKGAGTCCCCACGATCTTGAAAACCAACTAAGAATCCTCAAGTATTTTTTCTCCAATATGGGTATGACTGTTAATACTGACAAGACTAAGGTCATGATCATTAAATCTAATAAGATAAATTATGATACCTTTGTATATGAAAACAAAAACTCGAAGGAAGTGACTTCATACAAATATATTGGAATCAATATTCACCACAAGCTCAACTTGAATTATAGCATTGAGAAAAAAGACTATTGTGGGATGGAAATATTATTATGGGATTGAAAACAATCGTAAATCAGTTGATATTTGGATATGGGATAAGAATAAACTCCTCTTTAAGACTCTTGTTACGCATGTTATTCTATATGGGTGTGAATTCTAGGGATGTAGTATCTCTCGTGAATCCTGGAGAAAGATAGAGAAAATCCAAAAGAATTTTATAACCTATAATCTCAAAATTAAAGGAAATACACACTATCCCATCCTCCTCTTAGAGACAAGCCTTTCCCCCATTGAAAGCATGGCTATGACTAGATACCTAATGTATACGAACAAATTATACAACATGGAAGACAAGAGGCTTCCTAAAAATGCTTCTCGTAAGCACATTCGACTCAAGCGAGGATGGCATAAAGATGCCCAATATTGTCTAGGTTATTGGGGAATCATGGAAGACACCATTTTGAAGAATAAGGATACTATTAAAAATATCATTAAATCAAAATTTAAGGATAAAATGTGGTGTGATAAAGAGTTAGAGGAAAACATAAGATTAAGTATTATAAGGATGTAATCAACCCTAATCTAAAAGATCAAAATTATCTCTCTGTTTTGACAAATTTTAAAAAAAAATAAGCCTTTCCAAGATACGAACAAATTATCATGAGCTCCATAGTGAAAATGGGCTTTTGTCAATTCCTGAAACACCTTGGGATGAAAGAGTGTGTCACCTTTATGACACTAAGAACTTTGAATATGAAAATAAATTTCTCTTAGATAGTCTAGCCTATACTTAGATTATATATCAATTTCAAAATATTATTCACACTACCAACCTTCCTAACCTTTTAACTCAACAAAACTATGGTGATCTTGGAAAGATTCTCTTAAGGCTTTTCGAGCATAGAAACAAAATTATAAATAATTGCAAGTAATCCCTTACCCTCTTAAGTTATGATAGACCAATTCGGTCTCAGTGGAAGTTATTCATCATCATCATCATCATGGTTCTTCAAAAATATTTGTATTTTGCTCGTGTCGAATGATGTAAGATTCCTTAAGGTCCACCTTCTGATAGATCTTGTCCCATCAACTCCAACATATCATCTGGGATTGAGATTAAAGATGTCTATACATACCTTAAGACTTGCATACATCAATGGAAATCATCCTTTCTATCAACAATGTGAATTCATAAAGGTCTCCTGATTGACAAATCTTGCAAGTGACTCGACTCCAACACATCCATTCATGCCTGTTAGGATGTACTTAGTTACTTTGACACTCATTTTCATCATTGGTGAGTTGTTTCACATTGGTTAATGATTTACATTAATGGTCGATAATCCAATGAATTCTTTCTATGTTTGACTTCAAGTAAATTCATTCACATAGATTGAATTGTTTCAATAGGGGTTATATCTAAAGACTGTATGGTTCATGGTATCAACAACAACTAGCAACAATTCATTTTCTTGTTCTAAAGTTTTTTGTAGCATGATCCAATACAGGACTGAAATTTAGTCTTACCCCAATTCTTCCAATGAAAATAAAATAATCTTTGAGCATCAACAACAACATTAGCATTTGCATCCATCTCTCCAACAAATTTCAATTCCATAGAATTCAACGGAAGAAAGTTTCAAGAGGTTTGTTTCAAAAGTTACAAGATTCCGATAGTAGTTGTGGGAAATATTGTGGTTTGTCATATCTGTTTCCATCATTCCATAGCACTTTTGTAGTCTTGAAACATCAATTCTACATAGTGTCTACAACCTAGGAATCTCCACAATCTTATTCCTTATGATGGATTCCTTCTATTAGAATCATTTTTTTCAAGAAACTTCAACAACCACGACTACCGATTCTTTTCAACAAAATCATCTTCAATAGTTCAAGCATGTGTCATTTTCTAGATCTCTTGAAAATTCTCCAACCATGTAGTATCCCTACAAATGATCATTAAAAGGTAATTTGAGGTTCAATACTTAAAGTTTATGGCATCGATAGAAATCTGTTAGCCATGGGATTTCCTGTAGCAATTGGCCATTTATGAAAATCCTGTAATTGCATGAGCATTTTGATGGTTAGAGAAGTATGCAAAGATGAATATTCAGTAATAGTGTAGAAACATTCTCAGTGCCTAGTATCGACAACATACACCTCATGCAAAGAAAAATGTGGAAAATATTTGGTAGCTACTGAAATGCAAAGGGATGAATTCCTACAACTGTTCACACCCAACATTTTTACTTCCATAGTAGTTTCAGAGAATGAAAAAATTTCATCATTATTTCTAAGGGAGGATTCACATATGTTTTCTTATTAAAAATGGATGAGATTGCTAGGGATAGATTATACAAGTCTTAGATTATAACTTAAAGTTATGTAGTCAGAAGATTGATATTGCTTAAATTTTGATTCTTGTGAAATCTCCAAAAATAAGAAAATGGTAAATCAAGACCAAAAATGATGAAAACTCAACTCTCAGATCATAGGTATTTTCCACACCATCTTGATCTCTTTGACTACCCTCCATACAAATCATTTTATTGGGAGAGATTCATAGAATTTCTCTCACAATATTCAGATTTCCCATAGCCTAATAGTGTATCCAGCATGGCTGCCAAATATAGGAAATTTCCAAACTTACATCACGATCTCTTTCTATTGGTGTCCAACAGATTTATCTTTATTATGCAACCAATAGTTCATTTCTTGAATCTCATGTCATTAAACATCTGAAAGAGGTGAAGCTGGGTAAGCAAGCTCTAACTTCAAGTAGTCATCTTATATGGAAATTCATGCTCATAAGCCTTTTGAAGTTGCCACTTTTTGTCACCCTTTCTGTAGTTCATTCTTACACCCTTTTTACACTCTATATTCCCCTTCCCACTTACCATCACTTATTACCCTTTTCCTTAATAAACTTTTAAGACACAAAGGAAAAACACCCTTCCTATTCAAATGTCTTGTATTATCATGATGTCTGGTTTTCAAAATATTTTTACCGTGTATATAAAAGGATATCATGTCAAGAACAATAAAAGCAACTACCTATAATCTAAATTCATCATATTGAAGACCTACATCTTGTTCTCCTCCCTCCTTTGCCAAAAGAAAAAAAACAAAAAACAGAAAGAAAAGAAAAAGAAAAAATATATGAAAAATAAAATAGAAAAAAAGTATTGTATGTATAAGAAAAAGAAAAAAAAAAAAGAAAGAAACAAAGGTTTTGGAAAGAAAGAAGGAACCGAAAATTAAGAAGGAAATGATTCATCAGTTATACAATAATCAAAGACATGCACTATACCCGAAACTCACTAGTATCATCATTGCATGAGGACATGCAATACCTTGTGTGGGGGGATGTTGGGCCTCGGTTTTGATAAGTTTTTAAGAGACATTAATATTCATTTTCCATAATTTCCCCTTTATCCTTCCTATAGTTACACCATTGGTGTTTTATATTGCCTTATTTCACCTATATTTGATCATCTGAACTTCACAAGAAATAATAATGCTAAAATATGAATATTCCATGTATTGTTGATGACATGGAATACTCAGAAGAAAAATCACGTTGTTGCAGCACATAAGAGACACACCTAACATATACACAAACCCACACCCCAAACACATAAGAGATACACCTAATATAAGTTACAATGCTAACCTATGCACACATCCATGCATCTAAACCCTACACCTAATCCATGCAATCCATGTAACTAACGGATAAGCCTAACCTATATACATAAAACACATAGAAAACACACCCAACTTATGTCTTACTTTTATCCAAAGCCTATAAGAATGGTCCACAATTGTCATTGAATAATTTACAATGATGACTTATTTTGTATTCTCCACAATTACTTTTTATGACATTCTCTATAAGATCGTTCACATTTACATCATCAAAAATTAAAATATTTAAAATTTCATAATATCACTTTTTTATATATTAAAATCTAGACCTAGTGAAATAAGGTATGCATACTTCCATAGATTTTAACACTCAAATTTCATACACCAATTTAATATTTAACTTCAATAACTTTAAAATTAAATTATTATTATTATTATATTAAACATTCAAAATAAAATATTTATTTTATCTAAAATAATAAATTCTTGATTCTAATAAAATCAAATCAAATGATGAGTTTTGATATAATGGGATCCTATAATAATCCCATGAAAATAACTAAACTCATAAATGGATTCCATGATGAGTTTTGGTATAATGGGATCCTATAATGATCCCATGAAAATAACTAAACTCATAAATGGATTCCATGACTCGTGCTTCCTACCGGATTCAACACCTATGTCATATCAACTAAAATATTATTTAAATAAATGTCATAAAAATTATTTAACTAAATGTGTCCATTCTTATTTAATTGAGTCTATCCAAGTATTTTGTGTATAATATGGAAAAGCAAAGAGTGCAATTAAAAAGGTGGGTTCTTTTTGCAATTAAGTGCAGGTCGATTGCCATTACTTATTATTATCTTAAAACTATGCAAAGGAATCATCAATTTCTTAAATCTGAGTGGGTATATCAAGTTGACTACTTGCTTGTGTTTCTTAAATCTGGGTGGGTATGTCAAGTTSAGTTGTTTTTGTTTTGTAGTGATAGATAAATAAATAAATAGTGTTCTTTATTATTATGCTAATAAGGAATATAAATGTTTAATATTATTTAACACACAAGTTGATTAGTTGATTGTCTGATAGAAGAACGACTTTAAAAAACGTTTTTTTAAGCCTATCCCAATACGAAAGAAGCTTAAATTCTATAAGCAAAGTATATCCCAGGGTTCTATCATATGCTAGAGTGATTTTCTGTGCTGAGACCACCTTTACAATACCAAACAAATCCAGTTCAGGGTACCCATTGTGATGGTTCTATCATATGCTAGAGTGGTTTTCTGTGCTGAGACCACCTTTACAATACCAAACAAATCCAGTTCAGGGCACCCATTGTGAGAGATTTTTTATTAACATGTGTCTGAAGAGGAAAATGGTATGCAGAGAACGAAGATAATGTAGAATTGGATGCAGAGTCAAGGTATAAGCCTGTAGTGTTGTTGATAGAACTTCTGTTGAAATACTGGTCATGGAGTTGGAGAAAGTGCTTCGTATGAATGGCGGTGATGGAGAATCCAGCTACGCACGAAATTCATGTTTTCAGGTGATCACTTGTGTATATCCATTGTTGAATACATACACAAATTATTCATATATTTTCATGTGACAATCAATATATTTATTATCTTATGACGATCCAACGCTTGTTTTTATGCAGGAGATTTCACTTGGTTTCCTGCATCCTTTCCTCGAAGAATGCATTCACGAGATGAAATTAATGATTCCGTGTGAAAAATTTTGCATAGCAGATCTTGGGTGCTCTGCGGGGCCAAACACACTTGTCGTAGCAGAAGCAATATCCATGGCCGTACAGAAGAAATATGCGCAGTCCTCGTCGGCACTTCCAATACCTGAGCTGCAAGTCTTCTTTTCAGACCTCCCATGCAACGATTTTAATCTACTTTTTCGCAGTATGCCGCCTGCTTTATTGTCGAGTAATATGAAGCAGGAGGAGGAAGAGAAGTTGGACATGATTAATGGACACAATAACTCGCTTTTGGATGATCATGGGAAGATCATATCAATGGCGCATCAGGAGACTCGACGTTACTTTGCAGCAGGGGTTGCTGGTTCCTTTCACACTCGTCTCTTCCCAAGAAATTCTCTGCACTTCGTCTATTCCTCTTACAGTTTACATTGGCTCTCACGAGTACGTACGTTAATCAATTACACTTTTTTTTTTCCTTCTCTTTTACGATGGATACAAGGTTTTTTTTTTGATGGATACAAGTTTTTTTAAAGAGCCAGTTTGGAATCGAGAATGCTTTTTAGAGCTCCTTAGAGATCCATAATTTTGAAAATTTGTTATGAAAAACGTGGCAACCCATCCGGGACAAATCCTTTTATTTATTATTGTTCCCAAATTGAATCATTTTTTTTTTATCGTTGTGGTTTTTAAAGTCATGAGTATTTACTTTCCGAGGTGTAGTGGAGGGTTGGTGTGGCTCAGAGGCTAGTACCATAGGTTATGGATAAACTAACAAACAAAAAAAAAGTCATTATTATTTATTCTCTGGTTATATTCAGATTAGATCTTAATTTCAAAATATATGTCGCATTATAAAACTTCCTAATTTTTAAGTCATCACTAACAGGTTCCCGTTGAAATCAAGGATAAGAACTCAAGATCGTGGAACGACAAACGAGTGTTCATATCTAAGGACGGTCCTATGGAGGTGGCAGAGGCATATCTTGCTCAGTTTCAGAAAGATTTCAGCTCTTTTCTTGTAGCTCGAGCTCAAGAAATTGTTAAAGGAGGTTGCATGTTTATATACTTATCAGGTCGTGATACTGGTGATCCAAGAGATCAAGGTGCTAGTGGCGTCATAGGGGACACACTGGAAGCTGCCTTCAACGATATGGTAGCACAGGTATTTTATTCATTTCTAAATGAGTATAGTTTCATGCTATTAAGTACAGATATAGGTAATCTTTACTAGTTTCAGTATTTTAGTAGTAAATTTATTTCTAAACGAATATAGTTTCATATGAATTCTGGATATATTTATAGGTATCTTTAATCATTTCAGTTGTTTAAATGATAGGTTAACATAGAATGGGATCAATTAACTATCCACAAAAATGATAAAAAACCAGATGCAAATCTCTGAGCTAAGCTGAATCTATGACATTCTCAATTAAAATGATCAGCTTCTTTTCTTTGGTTTGTTTTGGAGAGCATGCAGGGACTGATGGAGGTGGAGAAACTATACTCATTCAATCTGCCATTCTTTGCTCCTTGTGTTGAGGAAGTGATAGCTGAATTTGAGAAAGAGGGCTCATTCATAGTAAAAAGAGTATTGTTTTTGAGTGGGGTGGTAGAAAAAGCCAACAGACAAGGTTATATGAATATAGAGAACATGGATAAATGTCAGTCCTTTGGAAAAATGATTGCAAAGCAATTTAGAGCAATTTTGGAGGGTCTGATTACCTCTCATTTTGGAGGAGAAATAGTGGAATCTTTATTTGAAAGATTTGCGGTAAGGGCTGCAGAGAACATATCAAAGTTATGGAAGTCCAACATCGAGGGAGGAGGAATCCTTGCAGTTGTTGAGCGAGCTTAAGTCCTCGCACCAAAAACTAATGAAAAAAGATCACCCTGTCAATTACATGACCTCTGGTTGAAGGATGGGGAAGGAGAAACAAATTGGATATATGCTATGTAATGTTAATTGAAAAATATGAACAAGATTTAGTAGGTCATCACGTTAATATGGAACTTGGTTTATCTAATCTTTTAACGCAATCCACATCCAGCCATGGTTAGATATTTTTATAGATTTTATTTCGTTATATTTTAAACTTCTAAGTAGTACTCTTACCTTTTTAAAGTATGTTAATTAATATATCTTATATTAATTAACAAAAGTATAACCTATACTACTTATATTAATTCATATATATATATATATATATTTCATATAAAAATGTTAATTTTTTGGGGAAAAAAAAAATTAAATTGTTTTGGGTTACATTTTCAAAATGACTATTTTTTCATTAAATGATGGTATGTTTTAATCAAGCATATCTGATAAGAGTTTATACTACAATACAAGAAAGTAAATAATAAAAATAATTATT